>SNQJ01S0190588.1:9637-27720 GCA_010110895.2 Picea sitchensis | reverse complement strand
CTCCTCGAAATATTCCTTGTTGTCAGCAAGGAAAAAATTGAAATCATCAGGGTTCAAAAAGGGAAAAACATTAGCTTTTATGAAGGTTTAGAGGGGATCCTAGTCACCTCAAGCACATGCTCCACATGACGCTGATTTGGAATTGCATTAGAAGCTCGTGTCTGTTCTCCCATCACTAAGTCCCCCCCACCCACACCACATTCCTATCCTCATTCGACATTACAAGTCTATAGCCCTTCGTCTGCTTAGTCACCCCTTCCAAACAAAGAGGCTCATTCACATGCATCAACCTTACCATAATTGGTAAATTTGAATTCAAGCTAATCACAAGCTTGCTACCCAGGGCGCTTACATTGTCTTCTATAGGGGGAATGGAGGAATCCTTATCAACACCAGAAAATTTGGCATTCAAGGACCAAATCACAACCTAGACTCTGCCCTTAGACTTGGCGGATTCAAAGGAGTGTAATCAAAGGGAAAACTCTCCCTTTAGTGGCTTCAATGTCGGAACACATTATCAAATCTAGGGTTTCTTGTGCACCCACGACCTGCAATCTTCTCATCCCCATTAACATTTGAAACCTCTGGCTTGTTACCAACATGATCCACCACGTATTTTGGCCGACTAACAATTGAATCCGTACCTCTAGTGTCCAAACCATTCTCTCCTCCATTGTTGCCCTCGGTAAAAAATTTCCCTGCAAAATAAGAAGCAAAACTATAAAAACTCCCTCCAGTTGTTGCAGTTGTACTTTCTTTTACTTTTGTCATATGGCTTTACTGTGCTCATTGCATCGCCTTGAGCCTTGCTGTCACTGGTTCTTGCCATCATTAGTTGCCCCCATCCCCGTCCTTAGTCACTGTTTACCCGTCAAGCCTTAACTGTTGTGGAAAAGTGCTTTTTTGTCTTTTTCCTCCTCAACTTTCCCTCAGTGGTTGTTTGTCGTTCTAGTTCTTACATTCACATAGTGGTACTGGTTCCGATAAAACTTAAAAGCATGAAAAACAAACAGTGGGCAAGTTGAGATAGATTACCTTTTGTACATCTTCCTACCTCACTAAGTTAAGTTGAATCTTAGTGGGAGGATTCCTTTCTAGATCAACTTCAACACATACCTGAGCATTCAGTATTGTTGACATTCCCTCCCTTTAATCTCCCACTTAAACTCGTCCACACAACTTCACTGTTTTGCTTATATATGGATAACAGTGTCCCAATAGTCTTGGACTCAATCCAAATGGGTAATTGTGTAGAGAAGATAAATTTAAGTATTATTGCATTTATAAAACAATGGGCATGTATTAGCATTATGCACCATATGCAATCTTTGTAACTTCGAAATATTTTTGAATGGTCTCTGTAACTGCAAGAAGAAATGAGATCACAACAGGCCCTCTTTAAAGAGGAGGATGAAATGCAACAAAAAACACTTAATTCTTGGGTTGTTGTAGTCTGAAAAAGGGAACAACCCCCCCTGCTCACAGTGGTCGAAGGGGTGCTACAAGCAAAATTGAATGAGGAATGCCTTGGCCTAACCCATGAGCTTTATCTTAGGGTGCATGGGCTCCCCCCTCTTGTGCCCCCATCGGACCCCCTACAGATAGGCACCTCTTTCCATCATGAGACTTTGGATCTGAAGGACCTCACCCTTGAGAATGCATGAATGGGCCCCAACTCCACACTCTTCCTCCGTTTCTCAACACTAGACAACCACCTCATAGCTTTCTGAGCTAAGAGGAAACACTCTTTGCTCCCACCCACACAAAGAATCTTCCTTGATGCTGACCTCACCAAATCCCAGCATGTGAAACTCAAACTATCGAGGGACCGGGTCACATCAACACAAAAAGAAGGTAAATGGGTAGTTGTTCGAGACCTCAAAGCCATAATTCGTGATTCAACTGCTCTGGGATACTCTCGTCCTCGGGCCAAATGACGATCTCGTCCAATTGGGGGACATGTTCGGGGGAGTGGACCCACCATCTCCATTGGATGCTGGAATTGTAACGGTGCATTTTGGTCTTCACTAGGTACGCTTTGAGATGCAGTTAGGTCTCGTGACCTCCTTTTCCTCATAGAGACACATGTGAGCCCCATGCAGGTGCCACCCTTAATACATGGATATCATTGGGGGTGGCCTTGTCGACAAGAGACTAGATCCAACAATGTCAGAGGGTTTGGGGGGGTCGCCTGTCTTATATGGGATTTTTTCTAGAACAGGGTCATTTTGATGTCTTCAGATGAGCATGCCAGATTCTTGTGGGTATGGTTCCATCGAAACAACCCCATGCTCCGAGATATCTTCATTGCAGTTTTCTACTTCCCCCTAGCCTCATTGCACTTTGCACTTCATAGGGAGTCTGAGGGGGACCCTTTCATTGATTTCTACACTGATGTCTCCCACTATTCCACCCTTGGGGAGGTCATTCTTCTAGGGGACTTCAATGCCAACACTAGAAACCTAAAAGTATCTCTTCATGACAGGACCGAGGATGCACTTTGTCTCTATGACTTAGAGCCAGAGTCCATGGGCCCTTCATAGGAGTATGCAGGATAGGTATGGGCCCCTCACAGGTTATGGGAGACACCTTTTGCAGCTAGGGGAATCCCATGACCTATTGACCATGAACAAACTCCTTGTTTTTTGCGATCAAGTGACTTTACTTGCTTCCCCCATAGTTGGGGGGATGGTTAGGCCCGATGGATATGACAATGTCTTGGGTAACCTGGATCTCCTCCTGCAAATCCAACACTTCTCTATATCGCCTCTCTTTGGCGGTCATACCCTCCTCCCCACCTTTCCTCCTACATCCCTCCCCCTCTCCCCACCCCCAACCCAACTGCCCCCCGCCCCACCTTCCTCTTTGATAGAGAATACACTGACTCCTATAGAACTGACCTTAAGGAATTGGTCTCCTCCATCTCCCACTTTAGATCACTAGACACCACCATGGCCAAATATAAGATTCTTTCCATGGTTCACATGGAGGAAACCCTTGATTCTTATCTCCACTCTACTCGTTGACATTCCCATAAACCTACCTGTTAACCCCTAGATTTTCAAACTTGAAAATCTTGAGGGTCAAAACTATTACATTGTTTGGTTGACATTTTGAGATTTTCCTAGAGTTTAGCAATTGTGTGAGTTAGGGGTTGGTTCCCATCAGAGACAAATACAAGACTGGTATATGGTTGTTTTTTTGTTTTGAGGTTAGAGCTAGCACAATTTCTACATGATTTGAGGAGAGATTTCCTATATGGCAGGAGACCCTAATTTTTTTGGGAGGCAGGTGACCATGGATTCATTTGGCAGGTTTGAGCGCCTGATGGTCCTTGCATGATATTGAGCGCGATGGCATTTTTTCGGGGATCATACAAGTACTTTCTATTTTAATTAGGTTGAGCTCTAGGCCTCAGTTAAAGATTAGATTAATGCGATATTGATCCTTGAGATTCCAGGAGTCTTTTGGACCTTTTATGAGATGACTTGTGAACCCACTTTCTATTTTAGCAAATTGGAGCACAGACTCGCGTATTCGATTACGATCATGTTTACAATCCTCTTGGCATCGAATCGTGATGAGTATGATATCATTGGCATGCAACGATATTCTATTTTTTAGTAGTGTCTATTTTTTAGACATATGACACACATAGCGGTGTTCTCCTAGTCATCCTGGATGTTTTTGAGAGTTTCCTATTTTTTAGGAGACAAACCCTATTTTAGCAATTTCTATTTATAGCATGGGTGGTCGCCTCCAAAGGTGAAGTGGCAGGGTCAAATTTTGACATGTGGCGGTGATTCAGTGTGACATGTGGCATCTACTTGGCATCATTTGAGGGGGTGCACTTTCCAAGGTTAAAGGCATTAAATAAGAGTTAATTAATTAAAGGGGGTGTATGGATGAGGTGGCAATCCCATAGAGATGATTGGAGCCAATCAAAGCTTAAATCACTCACCTAACTTTATCTCATTCATTAGCTTTCGGTTTCCATGCAAATTAGTTCATTGAATTGCTAAATTCCTTTTAAACGCTAAATCCCTAAAATTTAGAGCACATCCTCTCTCTTTGGCTAGCTCATGCATATCTTGGCCAAGTTTAGCATTTAAACATGCGTTTGATTCCTAATTCCTTCCTCTATTCGCCCTTCTTCTCTTTAAAACCTATGTGCATGGTTCAAACTCTCATTATCTCCGCCCGGCAAATTAAGCGCCCTCACTAGTCTCTCTTCCTTCACACATGTGGCACTCTTCTCTTGCTTATTCCTTCCTCATTCCGTGCATGCGCCACCTCACACTCTTATCTCCTAATCCCTAGCACTTTCCTCCACTAAAGCACTCATCCTCTCATCATTAACCCTCACACGTGGCTCTATTCCTCGTTATCTTATCCTAGAGTGCGCCTTCCCTAAAAAATAGGTCGCAATTTCGTGTACCATGTGCATCTACTACTCTCATTCACTCACACTAATTACCCATCCCTTCTGCCATGCGCTAGC
Organism: Picea sitchensis; assembly: GCA_010110895.2. Classification (NCBI taxonomy): domain Eukaryota; kingdom Viridiplantae; phylum Streptophyta; class Pinopsida; order Pinales; family Pinaceae; genus Picea; species Picea sitchensis. The sequence goes on along the minus strand of SNQJ01S0190588.1, from coordinate 23,219 downwards.
CTTATTCTTGATCTCATATTTTCCTCATTCCTCATCTCTCATTTCTTTCCACTCTCCCTAATCCCCATTCATCCCATGCACTTTCTCTCCTACAAAATAGGGCGCATACTCCCTTTTTACTCTTTAGCCACGCCTTCACTCCCTTAAACTATCCCACACGTGATTCCTCACTTTACTGCACCTCTAGCGCATGTCTTCATCACTCATACCTCTTTCCCTCATTCATTTTTCCCTTTTCCTACTCCTCTCATGCGCCCATACTCTCTCTTGGTAAAGTGCACCCTCTTCACACTATATATTGGAGGTTTGTCTTTATTATCGGGGTCGGATTTTTGCAGCGATTAGCAGCCACACATACTTTTCTCTCTCTTTCTAGTCTAGCTACTCTCTTTGAGCAATGATAATCATTGTACCGGTTTAGGACTTGTTATTTGTGGTGCAATCAACTCTTTGTAGTATTAAAGAAGTGTTGTGTTTTGTCGAACTTTCCTTCTTGTTGGTATTATGTTCTTACTTTTGCAAATTGATTAGTGGCTCATTATCATTTATTGTGGTATTTATCTATCTTTTAAGTGGTTTCTTTCCTTATTTCTTTCATCTCTCTCAGCTAACATTCAGGTCCCTCAATTCTTATGCTTTGGTGAGATGTTTATAGGTATCCAAAGCATTTTTTTGCTTCTTTTGTGTGCTTTTGCAAATCAGTAACAAATCAACAGCCGGTGCCAGGGACCCCTTTGAGGTTAGCCGCGCTTGGCAAAGGAGAGGAGGAGCTTAGCGTGATAATTTGGGGACGTTTCTCTCTCCTTGATTGGCTGCTTTTTCTATAAGCTGATTTTTACCATGGGTCAGGGGGTGAAGAATTAACCTTTAACACTACCCAGCTCCTGCCCCATGAACAGCTAGTTCGATGATGAATGTAAATCCATCCACAGATAGGTACGACTCGCCCTCACTTATGATCCATCTTCCTCCTCTCACCTTTGCAAAACTTATCGTCAACTCCTTCGTCGTAAAAAGCGAATGTTTCTCTCTTGAAGGAGATGGGAATTGTGTGAGGCCCTCTGCCCGCCGGCTTCAGCGCACCTTTTCCCTAGACACCTTGCCCCGCGGCCTTGACCCACCCAGTCCATGTTCTGTACCTCCCTTTATGACATTCCTGGACAACCCCCCACTTGCATCTCCTACTCCCCCTCCTTATGCCACTTCTTTTCTGAGAGGAACATTAGGAGAGCCATTAAAACTATGAATATTTTATCCCCGCTTTTAGGGATAACTAGGAGATCATGTCTCGAGGCCCGCAGGGTCCTAGACATGGAGTCTAGAGGCGGGGATCGACCTGAGCATGGCCTGGAGGACCCATCCTTTCTTCTTCCATGTTTGTCTTGTCAACAACGGTAGCATCCCTCACCATCGGCTTGGTCTTGTGTCGAGATGGTTCTTGCTCCATGAATTAATTGGTCCGAGGTATCATGAGGTATAATGTCACTTTTGATCATTCTGACATTTAAACCATTTGATTCCTTTATCTCTAACAAATGCTTGGAACTTACACTTACCCACTTGACCATGCTTGGGAAATTATTTGGGTGCCCTAACAAGGTTGTGCCTATAGGTCTTGGTTTGCCATTGGAATTCTTTGAAAAATCATCGTCCGCTCCCATCACTTGGCACCACTATTTCATCTTATCCACGCTCATTTATACCATTCCCCTTGTCTAGGCATTAGATTGACCTAACTGCCGAGGTTACACCTTATCTAGATGGGAAGAGAAGGGGCTAAAAGGCCGGAAAGGTAAAAGCGGTACGGTAAAGAAGCCAAAAGCCTGAAATGAAACTCTCGAGATGCTTAGTATAGGGATCTAGGAAGGCAATAAAAAGCCCCTCGGTAAGAAACAAGAGGGACGGGAAAATAACAAACAAGACCCTAGTCAGGAGGATAGGGGGTCTCATCCACGAGTCCGACCTATTAGGTTCATGGGTACCTAGCAGTTATACGGCCACCAATGCGGATTTACCATGCCGAGGAGGCGGTGACCTTTGGTTTGCATGTGCCAAGGAAGGGGGTCTCATTACGAGGCCAACCAACCTTCTCATCTGTGAAATTACTTGTGGGTAACTGCTGTCATTTCGGGTCACCATGCCAAAGTAGGTGTCCTCTAGTTAACCCCTTGATTAAAGAAAAGAAGAAAAAGCAAATAAAAGAATAAAGCTAGAAAAGAATAAAAGGCAAGAGCAGACTTGGAAAAATGCATCCATGGCGGAACAACTCACCTTCTATAAAGGCACCCACGGATAATACACACCCCTGGTTTTCACTGTGTCAGGACATCCTTAGACCACAACACATTGTGTTACATGGCTTGGATGAAACCCACCTGGGGACTTCCCTTTTCTTATGGATACTATCCCAATAGGACGTCTTGTCTTTTTCTCCAGACTTGTTTTGTAGGCTTGTGTAATGTCTTTGTGTTTTTGACTGATGTATTAGGGGTTTTTTTTATGCATGTGTTTAATAGTATTGATGATGAGATGTGATTAACATTGTTATGAGAATCCCGATATTTGATGAGCCAGCATGGGTATTGCTTTGATAATGTGTGGGACCATGCAGAGCCGGACGGGTACATTTGGACCGGTGGTACACATGGGAGATATTGGATTCCAGGACCTCCATGAAATTTGGAGCCTGAGGATGGATGCTTGTTGAGACCCCATCAGGGGGGTAGAAACAAGATGGAGATGGATCGGGGCTTTTTACACCAGAGAGGAAGAGTACGTTCCATCAAAGGCACTCAGAGCGGGACTAGACACGGGGGGAATGACCCCTTTTCAGTGGAACGCCGACCTTGGAAGGCTTGGGACGTCAGCTCATCTTCACCATGGCGTCATCCGGCTTCATGGATGCTGCGGAAGCTGACCAGGCAATGAGCAGTGGCCTGTGTGGCATGTTGGAGAGGTCCTTGGGGGGCTAACATTTTGGTCCTTGGTGTCTCATTTTTCCCTAGAATTTAAGCGCCTCCCTTGAAGGGGCTTTCACTCTCATTTTTATTTGATTAGGACCTTTTACTTAGCATTTAATGTAAAAGCAATATTACTTTGACATTATTTTGGTCTTGTTGGCCTTTTATGACCTAAAAGTTAAAATTAGGTCATTGGTACATATATATTGAGGGTTTTTGACTCTCATTTTATCATCAATTACAACTCACTCTTAGTGAGGTCTGATTTTTTAAGCCCTATTAGGGTTATTATTTGAACTAGTGATGCCTTTACTTGTTGAGAATTTTTAGCATTTATAGATTGTTTCTCTTGAAGGAAGGTGTTACAACTAGAGGTTTGCATGGTTATTTCTTCATGAATTGTAAGTGTTTTTTACATAGAGACTTCTTATTGAATGGTTGTAGTTTAAAATTTCTGCATATTGCTTATAAATTTGTTGAATCAAAACCCTAGGGGACAAACACACAAGTAGATTAGGATTTGTCTCATGTCCCACGATAGAGAGAACCTTTAGCCATTGAAAAGAGAGCCTAGCCATAGCTACACTCCTTGCTTCTCTTTCTCCTATGCTAGCCATACCTTTAGAATCAAAGAGAGGGAGACGTCCTAGGCCAAGGTCATCTACACCTAGGAAGCTAGTTTTCCCTTAGGGTTTGAAGAAGAGCCTTGCCTTAACTTACTCTCCTTCTTTAAGTTCTCGTCTTGTTTTTGTACTTCATCACGAGCTAGCCCGTTCTGGGAAGGAGGAGAGCCGCGAGGGCCTTCTTTTACCAACACCAGTGAGTACCTCTCCCCTAGGGTTGTATTTGAGGCCACCTTTAAAAAGCGTACCTTGAACTTTTCCCTCCGACCCATGCAAAATCTCATTATCCTTCAACACAATGCGTCCTTCACTCTTTTTGACTCCATTTAACCCTAAGGCAGTCTGCATCCTCAGCGTTGAAGTAAGACCTTGATCAAAACACTCTCAAACTCTTTGAATTGAAGGATAACCTCCTAACCCTAAGTTCTTTGATGTCATCATTGAATATTTCATCTTATTTGCGACAACGTTTTGTCTTTTGAGTAATTGGATGATAGTTGAAAGAATTAATTGGGTTAAAGAGGATTATTTGATATATTATTGAATCTTTGTATCATTCTAGTGGTATTGGTGAAGTGACATTACCGCTATTGCTATTTTGTAAACATTGACCGTCAACATTTGCTTTTAAATTGCTCATAGTGAATATCAGATAATCTTTAACATATATGAGGTACCCCAACCAAGATTGCACGTATTGGTTTCCTTGTTGTATTGTCTCAAGCGGGTGCTTTCTTTTCTTTGGTTATACTTTATTATTGGCTATCTGATTGGCGGTGATCATGAAGAACTTGTCCTGTCCTATTATCCTTTGCCCTTTCTAAACCCCAGGTCACTTGGGGCGTCTCCCGGAGCCCACAACCTCCCTAAAGAGAAAGAGTCTTCCCACCATGGTGACATTGGGTGGGATAGGTTCTTTTTATGCCATTTTTGGCCTTCTATCTTATAGCCTTCTCCTAGCTACAAAGCGTACAATAACAAGTACCAATAGAGGCGGCCCGGATGAGGAAGGGCTTCATGCCGAGTTCCTTAAGCTTGGCGTCCGGTCACTTAAGGCTTATATCGTTGATTTATTTAACCATGTTGTATGTTCAAGCTTCCCCCCCCCTTATACCCACCTCTTTCACGATATCCACAGACAACCCCCCACTTGCATCTCCTACTCCCCCTCCTTATGCCACTTCTTTTCTGAGAGGAACATTAGGAGAGTAGCTAGAGCTATGAGTACCAATAGAGCAACATATGAGGAAGGGCTTCAGGTCGAGTTCCTTAAGCATGGCGTCCGATCTCTTGAGTCTTATTGCTGATTTATTTAACCGGGTGGTATGTTCCGACTTCCCCCTCAGGACCACGACCCCATTATTCACTCGATCCACAAATCAGGGAGTAGTTCCGATCTAAACAACCATGGGACTATCATGGTGGGTCACACATTTCCGGCTTTATGCACCCTTTGTCTTACGCGATTGGCTCTCTAGGAAGTTGGAAGCGTCATCACCGGAGGCTAGAGACAAGGTTTCCGTCGAACCACGGTGTGATTGATCACATCTTCAAACTCGAGCCATGTGGTAGAATTTCGTCATTGCTCTTGAAGGTTTACTTGCTGGCAGCCTTTGAAGCATTGACACAACTTTAGAGGGTACATATTCCGAGGCTCATTGTCGTATCTGAGACCCTCCTAGTGGCCATGATGAGGCAATATGATTCAGTTTTAGGACGTTTCAAGATGGCCCATGGCCTTTCTAAATTTATTTAGAGTACCATCGGGGAAAAAACAAGGATACCCTCTCTCGCCGACACTCTTCGAGATTTATATTGATGAGCTGGAGTCCTACCTCCATTAGCATATCCAAGAGGGGGATGGATGCCTTCTACATCGGGTGTTGATCTCCCCGGCACCTGCTATTATTCGCTGACAACTTGGTCTTGTTGGCCTCCACTCTTGAGGGCATGTAGAGACAGATTAATGCACTGGCCAACTTTTGAGACCGACCCAGGTTGTGATCAACCTGGGTAAAACCCAGGTTTTGATCTTCAACACATGAAGGGTTCTCTTACAAAATTATTTCTACTACTGGGGGGTTACAGATTGAGATCACCCTGACCTACATTATGCAGAATTGAGTTCTTGGGCCCCTCGTTTTGATTATGCGGCAAACTCTTCAACTAGACTTCGATTAAAGGTGCGATTGCTTGGACCTTGTTGCAGTCCCTTATACACACTTGCAAGCGTGAGCTAAAGTCCACCGCTCACTTAGTGTGTCCTTGGAGAGCACAATGCCTAGGTTCAATGCCCACGCTGTCACTTTGGCTTTGAACCTCACCCGTCCTAAGAGCTAACTCTAGGGAAGCCAAGGGGGTAGACCCCTAGTTACTAGATGAGATTAATATTTAATGTTCTAGGAGTTTGTTTTAATCTGGTTAAAGGTTAGAGGGAATCTAGCCTAAGATGTCCATCAACAAATGCAAGATGCAACTATTATTTAAGTATGAAGTGGACTTTTTCCTAGGGCAAGCCCAAGACTAGTGCCTAAGATTGGGCAATGGGGTCCACTAATGTTTGAGATATTACGTTTACAAGATTGGATTTACAAAGTATTACAATAGGAAGCCGAGATACAATTAGATACAAAAGAATAAATCGGATATCTGATTGAGACTAGATACAAGATATACAATGCTCTCCTGGTTTGCTCACATGTCACCGAGAATTAAAGACCACATAAATAAATCATCAATACATGAATCCAAGCATGCTCACAACCGATAGAGTTCTGTTGGATTTCTTTTCAATGGCCAAGAGACATAAAGCACTCAAGACCCAATCAGAGAATGCCTCCAGTTGGATAGGCACTTCTTGAAGGATCACACCTGCAGAGATAAATGAAAAAATAGATGAAAGCTTTGAAAGAAAAGTGCTTTAGATGAAGAGATATAACCACTTAAGCGTTAATTCCACAACACATAATTTAACTTGCATGTAAAACTGAGTAATGAAGATGAGTGGGATCAATGAACTTTACCAAAGTGTGTAAGCATGTATTTGCTTGGTGTTGTAGGCGAAAATTAAGATTAGTGGTGTGAAGTTGGTACAGCCCTATCTAGATGTCAACCAAAACTATCCTCCCTATTACCAAGTGGTTCTTTGGATGCTCAAGAAGTGAGACAGCGAGGCCTACCCTAGCTTCCACCAGTTAAAACCCTAAGGCCAGTACTCACGAAATTTCATTGTGGCTTTCCTCAAAACCCAGTTTTAAGTGGTGAAGATGGTGAGTCAAAGTGTCTATGAAGTCTAATTAATGAATTTTAGATCTATGAGCTAAATAATGTGGCGATGTGATTGAGTGCTTGTAACTTGCTCAACAAAGTTGCCAAAGTATTGAAAAGTGAAATACGTGAAGGCTAAAGCCCTTTAACAAAGAAGTTGCCAATGAGTTCTTAAATTATTATATTATTAAAAGGAAGTGAAGTATGAGAGCTGAAAGTAACTTGCGGGTGCTAAAAGATTGCAAGCCCTTAAAATATCGATACTTGCATGCATATACACAAGATGAAAAACTTAAGAAGCGGTTGCTTGCACATGTAAAGAGTAAAAGACATATAGAAAAATTAATTAACCGATTAAGCATGCATGTGAAAAGCGATATGTTTCTGAGGTAAAGGCGCATGCGAGATAAACTGAAATAAAAATATCCACGATGCCTCCAAGGGCTCTAAGCTAGCATATGTTGTGAGATCTACTCTAGATTATTTTTAATTAAGCATGCATGTAGAAACCATTAATCTCTAGCTAAACTAAGCATGAAAAATAAATGAAAGAGATCTAATCTAGAGCTTTCTGTCTTATTTTCGCAAGACAGAAAGGGAAAGAATGCACAAAGCCACTTGCAGGTACAACTCCTTTGGGCTTGCTTTACAATGATTTAGAATGTAGAAGGGGAAAGATAGGTTACCACAATGGGAGGAGTTGCTTGAGGTGTGTTGTGCATGAAGTGACTGAGTGCCCCTTGCTCTGGCGAGAATCTACAAAAAATCAGCAAACTATTGCTTGCTGATTTGAAATTTCTTTCTACTCATAAAATGTTATGAAATCTTTGTTTTAGGCAAATATTTCGTGCAGCCCTAAGAACAGAAAAATTTGCAGGCTTTGAACATAAACCAGTTGTACAGAAATGAGGAGGGAAAAGGTGAATATCTGAAATAACTTGGGTGTATAAGAGTCTCAAAGGAATAGCTATTCTACCAAGGCACATCTAATGAAACCCTTGAGGTTCAACCTGCAAAAAAACTCAACACAATAGCATGCATACAATGGATAATATGGGTTAAGTTGTAAGTGAAATACTTGCACATTATCTAGCTAACCACATATATAGATTCAAAAGAATACTCTTTGCAAAACCTATTTAAATAAAATACTTTACCTAAAGATCCATTCATGCATTACATCATGTAGCTATCAAATTGAAAGATTATACCTCATATGTTTTCAAGATCCAAAATACTTGTAGATCTTCCCAAAATCCTCAAAAGCGTTTTATTATCCAATGGGGAAGAGGTTGTGACAACTAGTTTCCACAAGCCCTTCAGAACAAAACCGGTGAAAAAGTACGACAATAATGAGAGAGATAGAGAGAATGGGATGGTGAGAAACTAGTAGCATATGATTGCAATAATGAAGGTGAGTAAAGAGGTGAGTGAGAGGTCTCTTAAATAGCTTGAAATAGGAGACCCCTCTTGGATCTTCAACAAGTGTCAAAGATCAAGGGACAAAGACAACTCATGGAGAAAATCAACCAATGAAAGGGTGGGCTTTTAGGGTGGGGAATGGAAAAAGGATGAGGTAGAGAGGGATAAAGCATAAAAAGGAGGAAACTTATGAGCTAAGAGGAGGCCCACATACCAACTAAAGGGAGTTGCATGCTTTCATGGTGGAGTTTCCACTTCCCATGAACTTTTATCCCATTTACAAGAGGGAAAGGCGTGAACTAGGGAGGGAAAGGCGTGAGGATTTGGAAGGAGTGTGGAAAGGAGAGGCCCCACACCTCAATCAAGGAGAGAAACTACTAAATCAACGTGGGAGAAGGCGTGGATTAAAGAGAGGAAGAGGAGGAGTGTGAGTCATTAGGGCACTTGGGGGCGATGGAGTCCACGTGGGGAGAGAGGTGAGTTTGAGAGTGTGGCGTGAGGTTGAAGAGTGGGATATGAGTGGAAGAGGATAGGGCCCATGCTTTATTTTAATGTTCCAACTTGAATTTAAAATGGAGGTTTGGACTCTTATGTAGAGGGTGACGTGAGGGAAAAATTTGTGAGTGTGGGAATTAGTGCATTGGGGTGAGGGGGGAGTACTTGAGGTAAGGAGTGGGAGAAGGGTGTGAGTAATAATGGAGGGAGGACATTAACTCATTAATATAAGGTTAGTAAAACATTATATACTTTACATAATGGAAGTTAAACATGGAAGCTCATGTGGGAAGGGAGCGATGAGGGATGAGGGAATTAGGTAAAATTAATTTAATTAAAGGTGGGTAAAGGGGTGTGGTGGGTTAGGTGGGGTATCTCTTATCTTGTGTACCCTTTACTTCATGGTGGTCCACTATTACATAAATTACATTTTCCCATGTTCTGGTTTGGCAATTAAAACCGCCATTTTTTTTCCCGAAAAACTCCTAAAAGGACAAACAACCTAGCAAAACTTGTACAATTTGAGTTTGAAACTTACTTGGTCCCAGTCACCACAGTGCAGAGGGTCTCATTAGCTTTCTTTTGAGTACAAATACCCCTAGTACAAATCCGGGACCCTAAGTTTCTGATAATTACCAATTAATTAATTAATCAATTAATTAATTTGGAATATAAAACAAACCTAGCTACCCACTTAGTGAATTAAGCGAAATTCTGCGTCTTTGTCTTACATGGTCATTTACAACATTCCTAAACACTAGCTACCTAGGAATAACTTCATTAGAGCGCCTTCGCCACTTTGGAGGAATTATTGGGTGGGAGTGAAAAACTCAAAGGGAATGCTTAACAGTGGTTGGAGCCACATTAACCTCCGGGATAAAAACTACTTCGATGAAGAACTCTCTAATGGAAAGGAAACCCTAAGACAAGCCCGACCTAACATGATCCATGTAGACTTATTACAATATTATGCAGTGCAGTGACAATCCAGCTTACAAAATTTGTCTTTGGCGGCAAAATTGCCCTAGTAGAATAAGAAATTTGTCTTGACATACTAGCATCGGTGTGCATTACTTCATGCTTTATGGAGTTGACCCTAGTTGAATGAAGTCAACAGACCTCATCGAGAGATAGTGCTTCCTCGGTCAGTTTCAGGACATCTTGTCCAAACTCTACCTCATGGAGGCGATTATCAGACCCACAGTTCTATATGGCTCTGAGATCTTGGGGTCGATCTTGTTACAGATAGACTAGGCCAGGTTGGAGAGAGTCCAGTTCTACTTCGGTAGATCATCCGTTGCAAGCGGACGGGAGATCTTGGGGTCGATCTTGTTACAGATAGATTGGGCCAGGTTGGAGGGGGTCCAGACCCTACTTCTCAGGCGAATCATCTGCTGCAAGTAGACGGTTCCTTAGCCCATTATTCAGGTAGAGTTTGGTGTCCACCCATTCCGCCTTGAGGTCATTTTCCACTTGGTCTCTTTCCTTCGTAGAGTTAGATCTTTCACAGACTCTACCATTTTCCACTTGGTCTCTTTGCTCTTCAGATGCTCTTGCTTTGGATCCCCCCTTAGGCTGTACACGTGGTTGGTTCTTAGAGGCATCTGGGCTTCTCCAATCGATGACTATCTCCCTAGAGCGCCTTCCCCCGTTCAGTTTCTCCCTTGATACACCGCATTGTCTCTTGCCGACTAAGTAGGTATTAAATCAGGCTATTAGAGAGGACATCTACACTATACATTGAGGTCACTTGGACCTCGCCCCTGACGAGCTTGGGCTCGAAGATGTCCTTCTATCTAGAGCAGTTTTTGGAGTTGCAGGATGGCATTGTCGTCCACCCCCCTTATATATGTAAGACATTGAATGCACTCACTCAGGATCCCTTTGGGTCAGCTCCGGGTCAGGTCTCATCGACTTCGGATGAGACAAACCACCACATACCACGGTCTGATAGGATCTGCCAGATGTGCCATTTATAGGAGTCGGAGACAGAGGTGCGCCTCATCTTTAGGTGCTCCATATACTATGAGATCAGAGGATGCTATCATTGCCTATATAGGGACTCATGGGGCTCCCTCTCTACTTTCTTCTGATACCATGACCAGAGATGCCTAGCCCCCTTCATCAAGGAAATCTTCAACCACAGATCTCAGTTCCTGCATGCCCCGCCCCGACTTGAGATGACCAAGACGATCACCTCATACTTTCATGCTGAACCATCAGATCAGAGTAACAAGCGATAGGATGAGTCCTAAAGTGCACTAGAGAGTAGATTGGTGAGGCCTCGTGTCTCTCCTCAGCCTCCCCCCAGGGAGACAGATCGTTATCATCGAGACTGGTTCGGAGGTGCCGAATGGTACATCAATCCATACATCCTCAGAGAGTTAGAGAGATAAGCTCTAGACGGATCTAGAGCAGGGTGCCTCTTATCTGCCAAACCACCTCCCAATCTCAGATAGGCTTTCAGAGATCTATCTAAAGTTTCTTTTTTTCGGCCTCAGATGCTAGGAGTATCCCCCGCTCCTACATCCCCCCCAGGATCATACAATTGAACCCATCGACAGTCCTTGAGGACAGTGACAGCGAGCCAGTGCCCAGTTCGTCCCCCTCGCCATCGTCCATCTGACCCGGGAGACCTTGACAACTGCATTGTCAAACCTCTTACTCTCTCTCTCTCCCTTGACAGACTTTTGAGTTGGGCATACTCACTTTTATTTTGGATCACCGTACCTTTGTCATGGCTATATACTTTTTGAGGCTACACTACTTTAGGTTTCTTTCTTTATGTTATTTTCGGCATTATCGAGGAGTTGCAATTGCACTCCCACATTGTACTTGTTGCCATCCTAATACACACTTGGGGTAACGTGGAAGAAACCTTCAATCCACTTAGTGTGTCCTTGGGGGCAAGTCTCGAGTCAAGGTGTTGCCACCTGATCCTCGACTCCTCCGTCTAGGCCAACTCCTAGTGAAGCCAAGGGGGGTAGTCCCTATAAAAATAAAACTAAGGCTTTCTACACTAAGAAATAAAGACACTTTAATCTAGGACTTTATTGCTGAAAATATAATTCTATCATTTACCACTTAGCATTTATCATTATAAAGAACATTTTTCTCATGAAACATTTATACATCAAAAGGATACAATATCTGCAATAATCAAGAGCATAAAGAAAATCAGATAACATGCATAAGTAAAACTACTCACATAAGAAAGATTGAAAGTATGTTTTAACCAGTGCCTTAAAGGGAGTCGTGGGTAGTGTAGATCGAAGATTTTATTAAGGTAAATTTTGTAATTAATTAGTGAAAAGTGTTTGGCCCCCTTATGTATTATTCACCAATCTAAAACTTGTCGACTGGGTGTGCCGCAGGTCCAACGAGGCGAGTTACCCCTTGACTTGACACACTCCACCCAGGGTAGAGGTCTTAGACGAATAACACCACTCAGAGATTGTCCTAATTATACTAGCAAGGTTCAATTACTTGATAAAAATGGAACAGATAGATCACACACTCTGCTTTGTAAATGAGGCACTTGCACAAAACACTTGAAAAATGAAAGAAATAAATTGCAACAATTAGGTTTATATACCCTGCTTTGTATTTGAGAGAGATCAACAAGATATTACTTGAAAATTAAATGTTGTTGCAAAACTGATTGAAGAAAGAAAATTACTTGAAACTAATATGCATGAAAATATGAGAATTAGTTTAACATGCATGAAGTTAGAGTGTTGTAGTGTGTTTGATATGTTTGACTTGTGTAATTGATTGTTAGATTTAGGCATGCACAACTTTGAGAAACAAAAAGCAAACCACAACACAAATCCCCTTAAGGGGATGAAGAAACTGGGCACAAAGGGCCCGCTTTTATTGCACTATTACAATGGAGAACTTATGATTCTCTTTGAGCTTTTAGCTCTCTTAGAAGAAGAGGGATCCTTATTAATGGATTGTTAAGAGGAGTACAAAAAGAAAAGATAGAAAAGAGACACTTCGTTTTCACAAAGTCACAGGCCCCCAGGGTCACCGAAAGCCTTGAATTTCGCCCAAAACGTGCGGAATCTCCTCTTGGATCTGTATTTGCTGCAACAAAACAACAAACAAGTAAAGTTAGAAACGATGGAAAGAAGTTTTAAACAACTAAAAAATTTTACCAAAATTTCTAAGGCAAAAAATGTTAAATTTTCAAGGGTTTTGAGGCTTTAAACAAACCTAACTTAGGCTCTTTTTAGTGACTTCTGTTTGCTGTTTTAGGACAGCAAACATACAATCTCTAAACAACATGATAAACAACTTAAACTAAGCAAAGAACTTTGATCTAAAATTTAGATGAAAAGACCAAATAAATTGCTTCAAACTTTGTCTAGATCTACCTTTAAAATGACAACATTATAATCAGATCTAGGAAACAAATGCATGCAGCCTTTAGATATTGAAAATAAGCTTTAAAGCTATTCTAAACAACATGCAACCAAGAAAGGAAAGAAGGGGAAAGAGTTTTATCGAGATTTTGAGTTTTCGCGTGAGCTTGGAAAATTTGAGCTATGGGGTTCTCCTTGATGTGAAGAAGAGGGTGAATGCCTTCCTTAAGAATCTTCTTGGATAGAAAATAGGAAGCAACCGAGCTCCTTTGCCTCTCCAAGAGAATGGTATTACATGTAACACTGATACCTGCAAGTTCCTGCACTTGGTGTTTCTCTATACAAAAGGCTTCAAGAGCACATTAGTTTAAGCAAAAACATACATGCAATGAAATGTTTGAGTATAGATCAACAAGTAAATTGCATAATAAACAAATTAAACAACTTA
>SNQJ01S0190587.1:18144-35050 GCA_010110895.2 Picea sitchensis | reverse complement strand
ACCAATAGAAGGAGACGACATCAATAGGGCCTTGGATCTTGAAGGAGCATACTTTCCTTTGAAAACCTAGAATACCCCTCCATGCTTCTTCACAAGACATGAAACAATAGTTATTAAAAAAATCGAATGACACTCCAGAGCTTCCATACATTGCTACATATTCTAAATTTCTAGATCCTGAGGCATCCTTGTTTGTGATACCATTGATTTTACATGATATTATAATTCCACCATTCAATACAAATCCGTGTGCCTATTCCTGGTGCAACCCAGGCCAGGGATAATGTCCCCACCCTTTTCATCCACAACTTCATCCCCATATTGGGTACAACTAGCTCTCACCTTAGGTTCTAATTCCTACATGACCTCCTTATTACTGAGGTTGATACCAAACTGACAATTCATGGCCACATCCTCTATAGCTAGGACAAACCGATTCTTATTCTTTGGAGTTGAATCTCATTTTTGTTTGGGTGCCACGGAACCTCGATCAAAGCCCCACATAGAACCCTTGTTATGAAAACACCGAATCACCAAAACCCACAAAAAATATATTTCTAGTTTATAATTGATGAAAAAATATGAGAGCCAAATAATGAAAACCATATCCATTTGATCTTCTATCTTAGGTCGTCTCCCAAACACAGGCATAATTTATTCTAGTATCAGTCCATCCAAGTCATTTGTTTCTATTAATTACTTTATGAAAAACTTATGCTACCTGAAATGATGCATCGTATAGACCCTCAATCACCACTAATCTCCAACTTTCATGCTGAGTATTCCTTCACCCTCCCATTCAACATCATGATGCATCTAAGTCACTTAGAGTGGAAGAGGTGATCGTAGGTGATATATATATATATATATATATATAGAGAGAGAGAGAGAGAGAGAGATAACCAATGTATATCCATATTAACTATGGATCTATCATGCATCGAGAGGTATCAAATCCTTCGAGATGCAAACATTTCCTCAAATTTTGTACTCTAGTTTTTTTTTTTCATATCGAGGGATTTGATGGCTCTGAATACATGATAGATATGGAGTTAATATAGATCTACACCACTCAATAAAAAATGGGATAAACAAATACATAAATCTTTTGTTTAATTTTTAGTTAATCAAAACATAAATCTGTATGTTTTTATTTAATTACAACATAAATTTGTTACAAACATTAAATTTAATTTTTATTTGATTAATACATAAATTTATGTAAATTTATCTATTCCATATAAATTTACATACAAATTTATGTTGTAATTAAATAAAAATTGAATAAAAGATTCGTAACAAAAAGATACACAATATTTTATTTACTTATTTATTTATTTCCTTAATATGGTTTTATGATAGTTTTATATTTATTCTTTACTTATGTTATATAATTTATTTATTTATTTTAATTAATTTATTTATTTTAATTTATTTTTTATTTTAAATATTACTATTAATATGTTGAAGGGTTTTTTTTCAGGAGATGTGAGATGTTCCAGAATGTGAAAGGTTTATACTTATACAAGTGGTGAAATAGATGTATATTTGGGGTGAATTTTAATGCGAATTGGAATGAAAGTATACTTGCGGTAAATTTGAATTGGAATGGAGGTGTGCCTGTAGTGAATTGGAATGAAGATATGTTTGTGGTGATTTTGAAAGAATGGAGAGGCGAAGGTTTAAAATTTGAAGGGTGGTTTTTTCTTGTTGGTAAATCAGGTGCATAAGTTCATTATATTATTTTCTTTTCTTTTCAATATGAGCACTTCATCATATATTCCAAAACCTCATCATGTCAAGGGGAGGCCTAGTAAAATCACCCTAGAGAGTCTTTATGAGCATATAGAATCATTAGTGAAAATGAGAGTAGAGAGAGATGAGAAAATACAGATAGACTTAGAGTCTTGATAACAAATTTAGATTGTTAGAAGAAAACATTCAAATATACATAGATAGAGAATTTAATATTAGGGTTCAATACTCACTTGCCAATAATGGAGGCTAGAGGCTAGAATACAAGAAATGGAAAAAAAAAACAATTAACCCAAGAAGGGGAGGTCAAATAAAATCTCAACATGAGAGATGCGATTAAGGATATAAAAGATAAACTAACTAATCATTTGCCCCTAATTGCTTTGGAAAATAAATTGTATATGAAACCCATAAAATAGGAAATGAATAAGACAATTGAGTTGGATCATGAGAATAACAAAAGAGTCTTGAAACTCATAATTTTTGGTATGAAATAACAACATTAGGAGAACATCCTAGCAATAGTAAAATAACTAAAAAATAAATCATAAATTGAAACAACTTACACCATAGAAGAAAATAGGTTGGAAAAAATAATTGAACATAAAGATAGGTTGATTTGTGTCAAAGTGAGTTTTAATGACCATAAATATGTCATACTCAGTAAATCTACAAGACCTCATTCCACAAGACCAAATGAATTAAGGAAGTTCAAAAGTTAAAATAAGTGAGGAAGGAAGAAAAATGGACAATAATTAGAAAACCAAAAGCTATTGTTAGGGATAGAAACAATGATGATAATAATAAATAGGAATTTGGGACACATAAATAAAATTCTAAATAATTCCAAGTAATACCTTACCTTCATAGGGTCGAATTCGGTCGACGTTAATTATCATCATTGCACCAAAATATTCATCTGAGTATGAGAGCGATGTGTAATTCCTTCCATGCATGATATGGAGTTGACACGTGGAATTTAAAATATATATATTAATAACAAAAATGTCCTTCAATGTCACCCATTAATAAAATATTTCAATATCCACCTCAAGGAAAATAATTATATATCAACTACACACACACAGAAAGAACTTGAGTGGGCCTAATGGTTAAGAACATGTGTTTCCTCCCTAAGAGGTCACAAGTTAAAATCCATAGGGGGGTAGGGTATGTATACATCTATAGACATTATCAATCAACGATGTGTGCCAAAAAACACTTTGTGGAGTATGAAGGAAATGCGTAATTCTTTTTTCATGTGGAATTTAAAAATAATATTTTAATATCCACCTCAATAGAATTTTTTTTTTTATCAATATTATATAGAGAGAATTTGAAAGTAATTTATTTATTTATTTATTTTTACTATGTACATAGGTGCTTTCTACTTTTCCACTAGGGATATGGGTAATTCCTTGAATGATTAATATGGAGTTAACACATGTCATTTAAAAACATTTGAATGGTATGTTGAGTATGAGGGTGATGTGAAATTCCTTCTGTGATGAAACACTTGAATGGTTCGTTGAGTATGGGGGTGGTGTGAAATTCCTTCCATGCTTAACATGCATTTTTTTTTGTAAGTAAGAAAAAGAGTTTATATTCATAAAGTGACAATATATACATGCATATAGATGTGGTATCCATTATATGTTAAGTGACAATATATACATGCATATAGATGTGGTATCCATTATATGTTACTACAAAAACAAAACCATAGTTTTTTGGATTTCCCAAAGGAAATCCAATCCAACTATAAAAAAAGATAGTACGGTCATACTTTTAGACAACTGAGAGGGGGGGTTGAATCGGTTGTTACTATGCTTAAAACAATTATACCCATTTAAACTCATTACATAACACTTAATGATGATCACAATAATTCAGGGAACTAAGAAATAGAGTATTCAACATCAATCACACACATGATGTATAGAGAGACATATATTCCTGAGGAAACCCATAAAGGGAGAAAACCTCTTATTCTTAATATGATAAGTAGTCTTTATTTTCTGTACATAATCATTCTTATGAGGACCCACTCTTTGTTAGGCTACCACCTCTGTTTTACAAGCTACAACTTGTTGAGAGCACCAACTCTCTAGTTTCTCTAGCACCCACTAGAAGGAAGCACCAACTCCATGAGTGTTCTAGCACCAACTGGATGGAAGCACCAACTTCCAGTCACATAGGCACCAACCTGTAAAACAGAGAACAATGGTTCTCCCTTGCACCACCCTACCACCCTAGTTTTTCTGGCTGTAACCAGATGGAAGCTACAACTTCCTGTGTTCAAGAACCCACTTGAAACTCTAAGGACAACAATCCTCCCTAGAACCACCCTAACACCCTGAGATATAAATCTTTGCTTGCTGAAATTTATTACAGTGATACAACATTTATGAATGACTTACCAGTCTCATCATTGTTCTGCTACACTGCCCTTCTCTTCCTACATCAGTGTCTTTATGCTCACATATTCTTTCTCTTTATTTTCTATGCACCATATCTGTTCTATGCGCTATGCCTCTCCTTTGCACTTTCCCACTATGTTCGTTTTATATGCTTCATTACATATAGTTCAACTTATTTTACAAAGAAACAAAAACCTTCCTCTGTCTCAGTATCTTTCTTTTATTCATTCTCTCATCATTTGTTACTCTCTACATCTCTAATGCTCAATGTTGGGAATCTCAGAACGCTCAAGAGCCATGATTCCAATGCTCAGGAACAATGATTCAACCTCTCAGGAACGATGACTCAGTTACTATAACTGAATCATAACTGATCAAGAAATCATGAGATGAAACAACAACCCTTCGATCAAATTTGTTTTGATCAGTGCCATTGGATTATACATGTAGAGGCTTTTTGATCCATAGGTCCTTGTGAACTTTATTTAAATCTCTTGTATCACATGAACAACAGCAGTGACCAGACACCAGGATTAGTGAGCGCTTGAGTGGTTATCAATTCAATGGTCACAATTCAATCTCCTGATAAGATGGACGACTGATAGAACTTCGCCCTTCAGAACTTTGGGTTTTCAACTTTTCAAATCTTCGAATCAGATTGGATGGTTTATTTCACAGAAACAAATCAATGGTCAGATTTGATCCTTAAACTCATTCTTTCATTTTTCTATCCGATGGCTAGGAATTAATCAAACATTGAGATGGACGGCTGATGGAACTTCACCCTTCGGAACTTTGGGTTTTCAACTTTTCAAACCTTTGAATCATATCTTACGGTTTATTTCACGGAAACAAATCAATGGTCAGATTTGATCCTTACACTCATCCTTTCATTGTTCAATCTAACGTCTATGACTTAATAAAACATTGAGATGGACGCCTGTCAGAACTTCTCCCTTCAGAACTTCGGGATTTCAGCTTTTCAAACTTACACTATCCTTCCACTATACTATGATCAACGGTTGAGAATACACCTGAAGTGATCTTTCATATCGGAAGACTCGAGTCCTTTATGAAGTGGTCTGCTGACGTGGTCTACCACATATACTTGTTGACGTGGTTTGATGACGTGATCTCCCATATGTCCTTTGTTGACGTGGTCTTCCACATGTCCTTGCGGACGAGGTTTGCTGACGTAATTTGCTGATGTAGATCTCTCTGATCTAACAACCATCGTATGTTCTCTAGATTCAATGGTCCTTATTCATTTCATATTTTTGGCTCTCTGAGCTTCGGTTTTTTCAAATCTTAAACTGAAAAATCTGAAGTGATATCTTTCCGTAGGTTAACCTCCTCGCATATTTATACCCAAACTAAATGTTGTTCATCGAAGATGATCTTGGATCGATGGCTTGATCATTCTGCGATGCATATCTTCTAGCTTATCTTTTCCTTCCACTTATAATGATCCAATGACTAACGAAAATTTGCATAAATGAGATCTCATATCTTTTACCTCGCTTATCCTATCCTTCTACTCGAAATGATCGGACGAATGATAGGAATTCGGGTTTGATCCGATGGCTGACGGGTATTCGTATAATCAAACTCTCAACCCTTTTATCCCCCCTTATCCTATCCTTCCACTTAAAGTGATCTGACGGTTGTGAATATTCTTGAATAAGATCAACGATCAAGGATGGTTGCAGAACCACAACTTGTGAGTGATTTAACTCGTCACCAAAACTCTACAATTTGAAGTTGTGCGCCATTGGTGAGTCAACCACAATCATCAATCTTTGAGGCTATAAGATTTGACGGTACTGACTAATTGGAGCATTAGAACTAACACGATATTTAATTCTCCTTTTGATCTCCGCAATCTATCCATGTCGTTGATCTGTCGATTGTGCATATGACGGTCACAACTCAATCTAGCTTAATCTGATCGCTTTTTGAATCAACCATAGTCATCAATTTCTCAGTCTATGAGATCTAACGACCTAGACCAATTGCAGGATTGAACTAGCACTTTGTTTAATTCTTCTTTCTCTCCACGTAATTCATCCCTACCGTTGAGCTGGCTTGTAGATCTGACGGTCACATTCCTCCAACGATACTCAATCCCACAGTCACTCATATGACTGATGTTCATTATATGAGACGATAAACACTGTCAATTTCTTGATCGGATGACTACTGAGGCTTCTCACCCTGATCTTATGTTTTTTCTTCCGATATTTGATCTCTGCATATTGTTCGCTCCTCCTCTCGAGCTTACGTTTTTTATTCCGAGCTTTGATATCTGCTTACTATTCACTCCTCCTCCTGAGCTTACGATTTTCTTATTTCCCATCATCGTTATTGTTTTTTCCATCAATGACAAGCACACTCTTCCTGTAATATCTACCTACAATACCCCCCTTTAGAATTGATGGCAACCCTAAAAGGTTGCTTAGATCTCCAATTGTAGAATCCAGACCACACCTTCTTCTCCCCTTTTGACATCAATGTCAAATAAAACAGAGAGTGACTCTGTGCTCTCAATGATCAGGTATACTAGGATCACTCTCCCCTTGATCAGATAGACTATTTTAGCTGGATAGAGGGGTCACACCCAACATCTGGCATAGATACCCGAACTAAGATTTTGTAAGCGGTTTAGTGAATATATCAACAATATGATATTTAGATGGAATATAATGCAAAGAAACAACATTGTTTTTCATATGTTCCCTCAAGAAGTGATACTTGATGGGTATATGCTTGGTCTTGGAGTGAAATACAGGACTCTTTGACACGCTAATTGCACTAGTATTATCGCAATGAATTGGGATCGGTGCAGTATATTTTACCTCCATCTCTGCAAGTGTCTGAATCATCCACAACACTTAGGTACACCATGTGGCAGTAGCAATGTATTCAACTTCTGTAGTTGATATGGAAATGGAACCTTTCTTCTTGCTCAACCATGCTATAAGGGAATATCCTAAGAAGAAAGCACCTCCACTCGTGCTTTTCCTTTCATCCATGTAGTTAGCCCATTCAACATCTAAATAGAATGATAGTTGAAAATTATGATTCCTAGGATACCATAAGCCATAGTTCATCATTCCTTTCAAACATTTGAATATTCTTTTGACAACTATCAAATGACTTTGTTTAGGTGCAGATTGATACCTTCCTACCATTCCAACAACATGCATTATGTCTGGACGAGATGTTGTGATGTACAACATGATACCTATCATATACCTATATGAACTCTGATCAACATCAGGTGAGTCATCATCCTTTCTTAGCTTGCATCTAGTGACCATAGGTGTTCTCATAGGTGTAGAATCTTCCATTTGAAACCTTTTCAATATTTCTCTTAGATATTTCTCCTGGGAAAAAATATTCCTTCAGACCTCTGAGTAATTTGTATACCAAGAAAAAATGCCAGTTCCCCTATCATAGACATTTTAAATTCAGACTACATGGCCGAAGAAAACCATTTTACCAATGAAGCATTATTAATTCCGAAGATGATGGCATCTACATAGAGCAACACAATGATAAAATCACTATCCTTTGTTTCAATATATAGATTGTTGTCAATTGTTCCTCTCTTGAACCCTTTGTCTTGAAGATACTTATCTAGTCTATAGTACTAGGCATGAGGAGATTATTTCAACCCATATAAGGCTTTCTTCAGCTTGCAAAAAAATTCAGGGTTATCTGACAATTGGAATTCTTCTGTTTGTTCCATATAGACTTCTTCCTCTATATCTACATTAAGAAATGTTGACTTAACATCCATCTGATATAATTTAAAGTTCTTATGACATGCATATGTAAGAAACATTCAGATGGCTTCCAATATTGCTACTGGTGCAAAGGTTTCATCAAAATCTCATCCTTCAATCTGTGCATAGCCCTTACAGACCAATCTTTCTTTGTTCCAGACAACTTGTCCCTGCTCATTCAATTTATTCTTAAAGACCCATTTGGAAACTCTGAAATTTTTACCTTCAGGTCTAGGAACCATCTCCCAAGTATTTTTTTTCTCAATCTAGTCAAGTTCATCATTCATGGATTTAACCCAATGGTCATCTTCGTTGGCTGCATTAAAGTCTTTAGGTTCAAGCAAAGACAACAAGTAAATCTGAGATTGTTCTGAGACATTATTCAATTGCTTTCTTTTCCGATCTCCTTGGTTTAGATGACCAACTATATGATGTTCAAGATGATTCTTCCTAATAACTCTGGAGGGTGTCTTTGTCTTGATCTCTTGGTTTGATTCATGTAGAGTATTTGTACCTAACTCAGAGTCTTCTCCTTATGATTCTTGGACCTGTTCATCTTCAGCTTCAACTGTGTCCTTTGTAGTAGACTTGATATTGCTCACCTCTCTTACTGGGACTCCTTCATCAACCCTTAAATCAATGCAATCAACTAATTTAGACAATCTTTATTAAAGAATATATATGCTTTACTATTGGTAGCATATCCTAAGAATATTCCTTCATCATCCCTGTCATCATACTTGCCAAGGTTTTCATTATTGTTCCTTTATGTAGCACTTACTCCCAAAGACTTTGAGGTGTTTGATTGAAGTAGGTCTTCCATACCATAGTTCATAAGGTGTCTTGTCATTGTGTGGTCTAAGGTGGGCTTTGTTAAGAATATGGATTGTTGTGTGTATTGCTTCTACCTAGTAGGTTTGACCAATGTTCTTCTCATTCATCATTGACCTGGTCATTTGCTGAACTGTTCTATTTTTCCTCTCAACTACTCCATTTTGTTGTGGAGTTCCTGGGAGTGTGTATTCTCTCTGGATCCCATGTTTATCACATAATTCCTTGAAATCACTTGACATAAATTCTCCTCCTCTGTCTGATATTACTACCTTTAACTTCTTTCCTATTTGATTCTCAGTTAAAGCCTTAAATATTTTAAATTTCTCAAATGCTTCAACTTTTACTTTGAGAAAAGCAACCCATGTGAGTCTGGAGTAATCATCAATGATCAACATGAAGTAGTTTTCCTTCCCTGTGCCTTCCTGTCTTGATGGTCCACATAAATCCATATGAACTAATTGGAGTGGTTTCTATGTTGAAGTAGAGATGTTGGATTTAAAATGTATCCTGGTTAGTTTTTTTTCTTGGCAGTGTTTACACACAGAATCTTGTGGCTTTGATATTATTGGAAGATATTTTAGTGCCTCAATATTTCTGAGATTGATTAAGTGGTCAAAGTTTATATGTCCAAGTCTCCTATGCCATAACCATCTTTCATCATGTTTTCTTAGATGTCATTCTTCTCTATCTTCTTTCAACACATATACATTATTCTTTGTCCTTATGCCTTTAGCCACCACTTGTCCTTATGACAGACTTTATATTACAATCTTTGGAAGTGAACACCACATCACATCCTCTGTCACACATTTGACTTAAACTAAGAAAATTATGTTTCAACCCATCTACAAGAAGAACATCCTGGGATTTTCCTTTACCATTACTCAAACTCACCATCCCTTTACCCTTGATTTTACATGGTTCATCATTTCCAAAGGTCACATTTCATGTTTTTCTTTTACTTATAGACAAAAAATTATCCTTGTCTCCAGTCATGTGCTTGGAACATCCATTGTCTATATACCAGGGGTCTTTTTGTTTTTGAGCTGAAAGTACTAGACCACATTTTTCACTATCTTTCTTTTTCCATGTGCTGGAATTTCTAGCTAAGGGTTTTATCCTTGGATCTACTTTGTAATTCTTCAGATGGAATTTTGCAGCTTTGTGGCTGAAGTTATGACAATTATAGAATTCGAGATCATTTTTCAATAGGTCGAATTGATTGATGCAACTTTTTGTACTCATTGGTTGTTTAGTTCTATGTTGGAAAGATTGTTTATTTCTTGATCTCCTCAGTTGCATGTCTCTAAACTTAATTTGAAAATTTGCAATCTTATGACCAAAATTAAGGTAGTAAAAATAGTAACCATGGAAGAAATTTTGGTACCTGAAGGATGGCCCTCTTCTTGGCATTTGTTTCTCTAGATTATGATATCTTTGTTTTTTATCAGGTATCATCTTGTCTTTATTGTCTCTTGGTGGCAAAGTACTCACAGGGTCTGATTGTATGATGACTTGGAACTTGATCATCTTTAATGACTCTTTGTTTTTTGGTTGTTTGCTGATTGAACCACTTATATAGCCTAAACTAGTCTTCAACAAAGGAGATCTTTGTTTGCTCAGGATGTCATTTAATTCTGCTAAGTCTTTAATGCTTGGAAGACTTTGGAGATACAATGCTTTAAACTTCTCCATCTCTTTTTTGGTTCTTACTAGCTCTTCTTCCAAGGCTTCACATCTTGTCTTCTTCTCTGATAATTGTTGTTTCAGAATGTCCTCTTTTTTCTGTACCTCTTCTAATTCCACTTTTAGCAGGGAAAAATCTTCATCAGGATTTTTACTTTCTTTCTCAAACTGCATCAACAATTTTTTTTTTTCTTCTTAAATTTGAGTTTAGCAATTTCTTCTAGAGAACTGATCAGTTCTCCTTCCAAGTCAACCACAACTTCTTCATCATCAACACCACTTCTTTTGGTTTTATTATCATATTCCTCCTTGTCCATAAGCATAAATTCATTAACCTTATCTTCAAAAGAAGAATCACTATTTGTGTCTCTTGAAGAGTCATCATTGTTTACACATAAACTTTTATTTTTACCAAATCTCTTGGATTTGTACTTCTCTTCACCTTCAACGTTCTGGTCCTTCTTATTGTGTGGAAACTTAGATGCAAAGTGACCTATATTTTCATAGTTAAAACATTTGAAGGGAAACTTGCCTTGGTACTTTCTTGATCCTTTATTTAGTCTTCTCACAGATTTTTCTTCAATTTCATCAAGCTCAAAATCCTCATTCTTATCTACTTTAAATGATGATTCTCTAGAGGTGGGTTTATCTTTACCTATCCTCATTCCATAAGATGTCAGAGTTCCTAGGATTTGGTCAATAAGAAGAGATTTTAGATCATTAAGTTCTTCTATAGCAGAGACCTTTGGGTTGAACCTATCTGGCAGAGATCTCAAAAATTTTTGAACTAAAAAGACATCCTCAATTTTTTCACCAAGTCCTTTCATTGCATTTACTAGTTCTTCAACTCTCAGAAAGTACTTCCCAAGAGTTTCATCCTCTTTAAACTTTAGTTGTTCAAACTCTAATATGTAGGTTTGAAGCTTGGAATCCTTTACCTTCTCATTACCTTCATAACTGCTAATGAGTTTGTCCCACATTTCTTTGGCAGATTCTAAGTGCATAACTTTTACAAATTTTGCTTCTGCAAGCCCACTCAAAATAGAAATCATAGCCTTTGCGTTGAAGCTAAATTCTAGCTTGTCATCCTTATAAGCTAGTACAACTGGCTTTACATAACTAGTCTCTACCACATCCTAGACATCTGCACCTAAATCCATTATGTAGGTTATCATCCTAACTTTCCAGAAGGCAAAGTTTGTTCCATTGAATAGGGGGGCCTTGTTGGTTGAATTTCCTTAATGGATAGTCATGTTTAAGCTCTAGGATCTACCCTTAGATAAAAGGAACCCGCTCTGATACCAATTGTTAGACAATTGAGAGGAGGGGGGTGAATCAATTATTATTGTGCTTAAACAATTATACCCATTTAAACTTATTACATAACACTTAATGATGATCACAATAATTCAGGGATGTAATAAATAGAGTATTCAACATCAATCACACACATGAAGTATACAGAGATAGATATTCCTGAGGAAACCCATAAACAAAGACAACCTCTTCCTCTTAATATGATAAGTAGTCTTTATTTTATGTACATTATCATTCTTTTGAGCACCCACTCTTTGTGAGGCTACCACCTTTGTTTTACAAGATACAACTTACTGAGAGAACCAACTCTCTGGTTTCTCTAGCACCCACTAGAAGGAAGCACAAACTCCTTGAGTGTTCCAACACCAACTGGATGGAAGCACCAAATTCCAGTCACACATGCACCAACCTATATAATAAAGAATAATGGTTCTCCCTTGCACCACCCTACCACCCTAGTTTTTCTGGCTACAACCAGATGGAAGATACAACTTCCTATGTTCAATCACACACTTGAAACTCTAAGGACAAAATTCGTCCCTAGCACTACCATACCACCCTGAGATATATATCTTTGCTTGCTGAAATTTATTACAGTGATACAACATTTATCAATGACTTACCAATGTCATCATTATTCTGCTACAATGCTCTGCTCTGCCTACAACAATGTCTTTCTTCTCCCATCTTCTTTCACTTTATTCTCTTTGTGCCATATCCGTTCTATGTGTTATGCCTTCCCTATGAACTTTCTCACTCTGTTCATGTTGTATGATTCATTACATATAGTTCAACTTGTTTTACAAAGAAACAACAACCTTCCTCTATCTAAGCATATTTCTTTTATTCATTCTCTCATCATCCATTACACTCTACATCTCTAACGCTTAATGTAGGGAATCTCAGAATGCTCAAGAGCCGTGATTCCAATGCTAAGGAACAATGATTCAACCTCTCAAGAATGATGATTCCGTTAGTGTAACCTAATCGTAACTCATCAAGAAATCACAAGATGAAACGACAACCCTTCGATCATATTCGGTTTGATCAACATTGTTGGATTATACACGTAGAGGATTTTTCATCCACAGGTCCTCATGAACTTTACTTAAATACCTTATATCACATGACCAAGGACAGTGGCCACATGCTAGGCTTAATGAGCGCTTATCAATTCAATGGTCATGATTCAATATTCTGATAAGATGGATGGATGATGAAACTTTGCCCTTTGGAACTTCGGGTTTTCAACTTTACAAACCTTCGAATCAGATCAGACTGTTTATTTCATGGAAACAAATCAATGGTTAGATTTGATCCTTACACTCATCCTTTCATTATTCAAGCCAATGGCTAGGAATTAATCAAACATTGAGATGGACGGCTGACGAAACTTCTCCCTTCAGAACTTTGGGTTTTCAACTTTTCAAACCTTCGAATCAGATCGAACAATTTATTTCACGGAAACAAATCAATGGTCAGATTTGATCCTTACACTCATCCTTTCATTGTCCAATCTGACGAATAGGACTTAATCAAACATTGATATGGATGGCTGTCAGAACTTCTCCCTTCGGAACTTCAGGATTTCAACTTTTCAAACTTACACTATCTTTCCATTGTACTATGATCAATGGTTGGGAATACACCTGAAGTGATATTTCATATCGGATGAATCGTGTCCTGGTTGACATGGTTTGTTGACGTGGTATGCCAAATGTCCTTGCTAACGTGGTCTGCCAAATGTCCTTGCTGACGGGGTCTACCACATATCCTTCCTGATGTGATCTCCCATATGTCCTTTGCTGATGTGGTATGACACATGTCCTTGCGTACAAGGTTTGCTGACATAATATGTTGACATAGATCTCCCTAATCTAACGGTCATCGTATGTTCTCCAGATCCAATGGTTCTTATTCATTTCAGATTTTGGGCTCTCTGAGCTTCAGGTTTTTCATATCTCAAAATGAAAAATCTGAAGTGAGATTTTTCCGGAGCTTCACCTCCTCGCATCTCTATACCCGAACTAAATGTTGTTCCTCGATCATGATGTTGGATCGATGGATTGATCTGTCTACGATGTAGCTCTTCTATCTTATCCTGTCCTACCACTTAGAATGATCCAATGGCTGACGAAAATTTGCATAATGAGATCTCAGATATTTTAACTCACTTATCCTATCCTTCCACTTGAAATGTTCCGACGACTGATGGGAATTTAGTTTTGATCTGACGGCTGATGGGTATTCGAATAATCAAACTCTCATCCCTTTTAGCCCTGCTTATCCTATCTTTCCACTTGAAGTGATCCAATGGTTGTGAATATTCTTGAAGAAGATCAACGATCAAGGTGGTTTCAGAACCACAACTTGAGAGTGATTTAACTTGTCACCAAAACTCCGCAATTTGAAGTTGTGTGTCATTGGTGAGTCAACCACAATCATCGATCTTCAAGGCTTTAAGAGTTGATGGTCCTAACTAATTGTAGGAATGGAACTAGCAGGATATTTAATTCTCCTTTGGATCTTCACAATCCACCCCTGTCATTGATCTAGAGATTGCGCATTCGACGACCACAACTCAATCTGAATTAATATGATCACTAGTTGGATCAACCACAGTCGTCGATATCCGAGTCTATGAGATATGATGATCTAGAACAATTGCAGGATTGGAACTAGCGAGTTGTTTAATTCTTCTTTCGCTGCCCATAATTCATCCCTCCCTTTGATCTGGCTTACAGATCTGATGGTCACAATCCTCCAATGGTCCTCAAGCCCACGGTCACTCATATGTCTAACGTTTGTTATATGAGACAATTGACATCATCAATTTCTTGATAGGATGGTTGTTGAGGCTTCTTACCCTGAGCTTACTCTTTTCCTTATGATCTTTGATCTCTTCATACTGTTTGATTCTCCTCCTAAGTTTACATTTTTATTTTCGAGCTTTGATATCTACTTACTGTTCGCTCCTTCTCCTGAGCTCATGATTTTCTTGTTTTCCATCATCGTTGTTTTTCATGCCATCAATGAAAAGAACACTCTTCCTGTAAAAATATGCCAACACATACTTAGGATGATAATATACGTCTAACTAGTCTACACCAATATCTTTAAACTACAAAACAAATTGAGAAAATTTAGTAAACCGAGACTAAAAAAACTTAGAACTAGGAAATATCCATCACTCATCAAGCACATGAACCTTGGGAGCCCCATTAGGATGAGCACCAGTAGAAGGAGACGACATCAACAGGGCCTTGGAGCTTAAAGGAGCATACTTTCCTTTGAAAACCTAGAAGATCCCTCCATGCTTCTTCACAAGACATGAAACCATAGTTATTAGCAAACTCGACTGACACTCGAGAGCTTCCACACGCTGCTGCAGATTCTAAATTTCTAGCTCCTGAGGCATACTTCTTTTTGCACCATTGCTTTTACATGATATTATAACTCCACCCTTCAATAGAATTTTGTGTCCCTATTCCTGGTGGAACCGAGGTTAGGGATAATGTTTCCATCCTGTTCATCCACAACTTCATCCCCAAATTAGGCACACCTATCTCTCACCTGAACTTCTAATTCCTACATGGCCTCCTTATTAGTGAAGTCGATACCAAACTGACAATTCATGGTCGCCTCCTCTATAGCTAGGACGTACTGAATCTTCTTCTTTGGAGTTGAATCCCATTTTATTTTTTTGGGTGCCATGGAACCTCGATCAAATCCCACATAGAACCCTTTCTATGAAAACACTGAATCACCAAAACCCACCAAAAAAATATTTATGTTTTATAATTGATGAACAAATATGAGAGCGAAACAATGAAAACCATATACAATTGAGATTCTATCTTAGGTCATCTCCCACACGCAATCATAATGTCTTCTAAGATGAGGCCATCCAAGTCATTTGTTTCCATTAATTACTTCATCAAAAACTTCTGCTACCTGAAATTGTGCATCGTATAAACCCTCAATCACCACTAATCTCCTACTTTCATGCTGAGGTATTCCTTCACCCTCCCATTCAATATCATGATGCATCTGGGTCACTTATAGTGGAAGAGGTGATGGGAGGTGATATATATATATATATATAAACAACCGATGTAGATCCATATTAACTATTGATCTATCATGCATCGAGAGGCATCAAATCCTTCGAGATGCAAACATTTCCTCAACTTTTTTACTCTAAAAAAATATTTTCATATCGAGGGATTTGATGCCTCTGAATACATGATACATATGGAGTTAAGGTGGATGTACACAACTCAATAAAAAATGGGATAAAAAAATACATAACAAATACATAAAAAAAAATTCAACTATATTTTAATTGTTATTATTATTATTATTTTAAATATTAAATAAATAAGGGGTGGGAGGTGGAGGGGGGTCATCCTTGACTCCGAAGAAAATCATAAAATTGAATATCCTTGAAAGCTGGGGGAAAACACAAATAACCAAGAAGAAGTCCTTGTGGTGTATATCAAAATCTAAGTAGCGGAAAACACAAATAACCAAGAAGAAGTCCTTGTGGTGTATATCAGAATCTAACTAATCGAAATATACAAATAAACCCAAGTTATCGTCATTGGAGAATCTAATTTGATCATTAAGGGGCTACAAAGGTTGAGAAAAAATGCACGCTCTAATATTAAATGGATCTAGCAAATAATGAGCATACACAAAAAAAATTCAAAATTTTGGACTACTATCATATCTATCGGAGAAAAAATCAGAAGGCTGATAGTATTTCTAAAACGACAGAACAATTCGCACATGGAAACATTAGAATCAATGGGGAACTTTTTTTAATACACCTCCCCTAATCCAATCCTGAAATTATGGAAAAATAAATTAAATCACATTATCAAGTGTCGAATGAGAACGTTAATAAAATGTCTCCTCTATCACCATTTCTTTTAATATATATATATATATTTCTTTGTCGATTAAATGTTTTGTCACCATAAATTATCTTTCACATATTTATAATCATCATGGTGCCACCATAAATTATCTTTCACATATTTATAATCATCATGGTGCCACCATGACAGCTTGAATTCCCCAATACGCCGATTTACTTTGTGT
>SNQJ01S0190587.1:3268-16957 GCA_010110895.2 Picea sitchensis | reverse complement strand
AGTGAGCCGAAACTTAAACTGGTATATATATATATATTATGACTCAACAAAGATCCAATGGATATAATCCATAAAGTACTATACATATTACGCTATCAAAGCTATAACGGGTCGAATTCCTAGCCTAAAAAATAGGCTAGTCTATCAAAGCATATCAATCCTATTCAATTATATTTAAATCTTCTTATTGATTCAAATGGAAATACTCTAAGAGCATCCCATATGATAAAAAAATCTTGTTGGTGCTCCACGTAGGAGTACACCAAAACATATGTTAATATATGTAATACATGCACAAGAATTTAAGTGATTTAACTTCAACGCATAATCCCTCTACCTGGAATAAGGAGAGAACTTGACTTATCACTTTGAGTGACAGATTGACTATCCATATTGGCCAGAGTAAAATGTTCCACGTTGTTTTCCAAACTCTAAGAATAGACAGGTAATCTAACGGTACTATAGCCATTTAAGATTTGAGGATGGCCAAGCTTTATGGAGGTGTCCCGATTCTCAAAAATCCATTGGGAACGTCGCATGGTTTCCTCTACTCTAGTTTACCCTTCGAGGGTTTTGAACTTCTCAAAATAGTGTTATTATGGAGATATCTACGTAACACTGTATACCAGAGCTTATGACTCAATGATGGATAGTTTATCATACTATATTATTTCTTTTATACATATGCTTTATTTTCATTTTTATTTCTTCTATTAACGAATTGTTTTACTCTCTGCGCAGGTTGGGAAAGAAACCAATCTGTTTTCGTTCCAGTCCAAAAATATTCTTTTTTTAAATTTGTTATTTTCTTTTGATAGCTTAGATGACTGGAATACTGTTTCTTATGTACTTCCATTAATATTAAGTTCTTCAATTATGTGTTGTTTGGAGCATAAATTGTGTTTTTGTACATAACTAATCTTTCTAATTGTAACTGAATTTTGATTCTTCCTTATTTGACTTACTATTTTGATATTTTTCTTGAATTTTACTGTATTTGCTATTTTATTTTCTTTTCCTTTAATATGTTTTACCTGCAAATCATATCATATTGTACATTACTGTCAAAAATTGTATTTAATTTTCTGCTAAGTGCATCTGCTATTTTATTTTCTTTTCCTTTAATATGTTTTATCTGAAAATCGTATTCTCAAGTAGGAAAGATAAGCATCTTGCTTGTCTTGCATTTAGATTTAGCTAATCAAATACATACTTAAGGTTGATATTGTCACCTTTTAACAAAATTCTGCTACCCAACAACTAGTGTCACCACATCTTTAAAGCATGTACGATAGCAATTCATTTTAATTCAAGTGTTTCATAGTTGTTTTCATAAGGTTTTAGTTTTCGAGACTCATAAGCAGCTACATAATCATCTTGTAACAACACACCTCCCAATCCTTCTAGTGAAATATCAATGTAGACCACAAAGTCCTTATGTGGATCGTCTATCTTCAAAATAGGGGATGTCGTTAATAATTGTTTTAACTTTGAAAAGCTCTCTTGACACTTCTCGTTCCATTTAAGTATCATTCCTTTTTTCTACAAAGATGTTATTGGATAGTAAAGTTTTCAAAACCCCTCTATGAACCTATGATAATACCCTATGATTCCCATAAAATATCAGACATCCGACACATCCTTTCGCACATGCCAATCTAAAATTGCCTTGACTTTTTATGGGTCAATAGATATCCATTCTCATGAAATCACATGTCCTAAATACTGCAATTTGCCCTTATAAAATTCACACTTATTGAACTTTGCATATAGTTGATGTTCTCTAAGTGTTTGTAGAACTAGTATTAAGTGTTATTAATGTTTTTCTCTAGTCTTTGAATAAATCAATATATCATCAATGAACACAATCACAAACTTGTCCGAATATTTTCTCAACACATTGTTCATTAAGCACATGAATATAGCAGGTGCATTAGTTAAACCAAAGGGTACTACTACAAACTCATAGTGTCCATATCTAGTTTGGAAAGTAGTCTTATGAATATATTCTTCTTTAATCCTAACTTGATGGTATCTTGACCACAATCTTATCTTTGAAAATATTTTGGCTTCCTCAAATTGATAAAACAAGTCATCAATACAGGGTAAAGGATAATTATTTTTAATCATCATCTTTTTAAGTTTCATGTAATAAATACATAACCTAAAGGTTCCATCCTCATTTTTAACAAACAAGTTTGGTGTTCCCCACAAAGACACACTAGGTCTAATGTATTGTTTATACATCAATTCTTGAAGATTGATTTTAAGTTCAGTCAACTCGGGATTACTCATCCTATAAGGTGCTTTAGACACCGGTGCAAATCTAGGTTTACTACTTGTTGGTCTTATATTATGCACCTCAATGCTATAGGACATAGCTATACCACCTCAAGTTATCAATGGTTTGTTTTCTGATTTATTAAGTTTGTGGGTTAGCTAAATTATTGGTTTTTCAAAGATGAAAATATGGCTGGACTGGCCAAACGATATGAATGTAGGTTATCCTTAGCTAATGGTATGAACTTTGATGAACAATTGGGGATATGGAAAGATAAACAGAGAAAATAACAACAAGAAATGAAATTAATTACCTGTTGTGTGAGAATTAAGACTTAAAATGATATTTTAAGGCCTAGAAAAATATCTCGATACAAATCATCCAACAGGGTGTCAAATAAACAATATCTTTACTAAAACAATAGTTGTTTAAAATGTTTCATAATAATAAAAATATGAATTAGAACAGTAGTTGAAAGAAGAAGGAAATGTACATTGCACACCTCACAATTTGCATCCAGGATGAAATTAAAACACATGAATACTTGAGCAAGAAAACACAATTGTCATCAATATATATTCACCAGGTAGAGAGATTTACCATCATATGAGCAGGTCCAATCAATTTTAATGCTTCAATGTTCTCACTAAAAACTTAACCCCCCTCACATACAAAAGCTACATATTTATCAGAGTTGTAGAGGCTTTCGTCCATCTAGGAGAGAGGATTAACTCTATACTTCCAATTGTAAAAAACTTAACTAAACGCATTGCTTGAGTACATTGAGGAATAATTCGATCTTGACTTAATAAAAAAATAGTATTTCTTATCACACATAAAAGATCACTTATTATCCTTTAATCTAACAGAGTCTTGCAATTAAACAACTAAAAAGTGCTAGTTAGCAATGAAACTAGATTGATGTGTATGCTGGAGTGAACCGCAATTTGACATAAAATGACTAGGAGTGAAAAACTGAGTTCTCTATTGAGCATTGGCATGCATGCGCGATGTTGGAGGCCACTGGACATAATGGAATGTGTTAGCAGTGTTTTTCCCCAAATTATCTCTTGGGGGAGAGAAGCAAGTCATCTGGTGTTTTCCCAAAGTCTCTGATATTACTTATGTAGTCTGAATGATGTCTTCTAGAGTTCTTGGTTGTGGAGTTGCAGGGTACGGATTGCAGAACTTTTGTTCTCTATTGTTGGCTATCTTCCAACTATTGCCAGATGAACAATCTGATGACGTGGACTAGCTCGATGTTCCTTGGTTTGGTGCCCTTTTCGAACTTCAAAATATGCCATTAACGAAGATAATCCACTTCAGGAATTTGACGTTCATGAGTTTTTGAGCGTAGAATATTCATATCTCCTAGAGGCCCAAACTGGCAGAGTCATTAACCACCACTTTCTCTAATTAACCTGAGATTTATCCTTAAACATTTTTTGTTTCAGTAGAGTCATTAATTCATTCTTTTCTTAAGATAATAAACTTGAGATTAAGACTTAAATCATTTGGTGTTTCAGCCCTTTGAAAATTCACGGGTTTGGGAGCTTCTGAATGCTGAGTTTTAGAATCTCCCAGAGTGATAATGTTGCAAAGTGACATGGTAGTGAGGACCCACTTCAGTGGTTTGAGGCTCTAATACTTTGAGGCTCCGACACTTCGGAGGTTCAAAGAACTGTGCTCACTTTGAGTTGAAATCCCCCGAAGTGCTAAAATATCGAAGTCATTTATCTTAAATAAACTGATATTAATACTTTAATCATTGGACTCCAGATTTTCGGTGTTCGGGAGTTTCTGAATGAAAATTCTATATACCTCCCAGATGGTTCATCTCCTGTATCCGATGTGTTCACATGAAGAGAGTGACATGTGTCACCCAGAAATGAGCGAATGACATAAACCAAATACCATCAAATGAGTGACACATGTCGACTACCGATGGATGCCACCTGTCACCACAAAATAATTCTACAAGGCTCTGATGTTTCGACATTTGGGAGTTTTTTACTACTAAGTGTGGATACCTCTCATATGGTTGATCTCGCAAAGTGATGCGGAGGTTCTTTGCTCCGACATTTAGACATTTGAGATTTTTTGACAAACATGAGCTCAGACACTGGAACCCCAAAGTCCAAGAGTGAATTTTTTGTAACTTTATGATTAAACCTCACGCCTTTCTGGAACTCTGAATTTATGAGAGTCGTTGATCTGCGTGGCCTGTTCGATCTACACCATTGCAATTTTTACCTATCTTCTCTCACAATCTGAGCCCAAAATTGATTGCTTCGAATTGTTGTGTTTTTTCCACGGGTGTTCCCTATGCATACAAAACACTTGGTTGACTTGTTTCATGCTCAATTAGTGATAAACATTATAACAAGTATTTTCAAACTCAAAATAGAACATGTAATGACCTTTCAAGGAAGCAAAATATGGTGAAAAATAAGTAAAAAATGGGTAAGGGCCATTGAAGCCGAGTGATTAAATCATGGAGACTAATCTTAGAAAACACAAAAAAAAATCAGACTTGATGGATGTATAAGGTAGAGGAGGGAAAGGGCATGGATGCAGACCTAGGTTACAACATTGGCTCCAACTGGGGATAGCACTTCCCTATGAGGTGCTAATAACAATAGATTAGGTTCCTTACCTATCAAAACCTTTCTCCCACTTGTTGTAACTTACCTTTGTTTCTGTCTACCAGCCATGTATATCTTCTGCTACTGACCATATTCGGAGATGGCACCTATTTTTCATGTCTTCTAAAAGAAGATCAAACCAGTAACACTAACACACCCCAGTTCCTTTGTTGGGCTATGGAGTCTTTATTCACACACAACCCAACTAATCAAATGCAAACGGAAAAATGAAAGTAGTTATGGTACAAGGGGAGCCTTCCGTCATTCTTTCAAGCAAAATAATGTTTCAGGAAGTGCCCATTTACTGGGCCACCAAAAATTTCATTGTTCTGTAGATTGTCTTAAACAAATGTATTATTTTTCAAAAACTCAGCCACCTTAAAAGGACCAAACCATAGGTTATTGAACTTACCATGCTTAGACTTTTCTTCCCTTCTGGAATCCCACCTCAAGACCAAATCGTCTTCTTGAAATATCTCCATCTTCGTTTTCTTATCAAAATATGACTTGATTTTTCTTTGGTATGCCTCAGTTATCCGATTCAGTGCTTCTCTCTTTTGTTGAACCTCTATAATATGAAAGATTATCCTCTAGGTGTCGTTTGGATCCTCCATTTCTTCGTGCAGTAATTTTATAACCGACAGACTGAGTTGAATAGGGAAGACAACATTGTTGGACACACCTACCACACTTAGAAGGGGGGGTGGGGGGGGGGCCTGAATGTGTTTGGGGATCTTTTTCCCAAAACATCCCTCTTACACTAAAACTCCTTAGTTAACATTCAACTTTTTCTCATTACTCATTGTCGTCATTTATAATCAGTTAGATGTGAATACATATCATCAACATATATCAACAACATATCATCAACAAATCATCTCCATAAGGAACAAAAAGAACACAAGATGTATGTACAATTTTTCTTTTTATTATAGAATTCAAAAAAAGAACAATTGACACATGGAAACATTTGGCACATGGAACAATTGGCACATGGAACAATTGGCACAAGATATATCATCAAAATATCGAAAGGTTGATAATATTTCTAAAACGATAGAACAATTGGCACATGGAAACATTAGAATCAATGGGGAACTTTTTTTAATACACCTCCCTTAATGCAATGCTGAAATTATGGAAAGAAAATTTAAGTCACGTTATCAAGTGTCGAATGAGAACGTTAATAAAATGTATCCTCTATCACCATTTTTTTTATAAAAAAAATTCATATTTAATATTATATATATATATATTTCTATATTTCTTTGTAGATGAAATGTTTTGTCACCATAAATTATCTTTCACATATTTATAATCATCATGGTGCCACCATGACAGCTTGAATTCCCCAATACATCGATTTACTTTGTGTTAGGTCTTCTATTATCATGATCGTCTTCAATCGATGGATTTATTCACTCTATAGGTATACGTTTAACCTTTTTTATTTATTTAGATGTATTTTTTGCAACTATAGTTAAAATACATTCACCATGTATTAATGTGATATCACTTCAAGGATGAATTGTCTCACACACACACACACACACACACATACATATATATATATATATATATATATATATACTAACAAAACATTAGTTGGCCGAAACTTAAACTGGTATATATATATTATGATTCAACAAAGATCCAATGGATATAATCCACAAAGTACTATACATATTAATATTACGCTATCAAAGCTCGGGTCGAATTCCTAGCCTAAAATATAGGCTAGTCTATCAAAGCATATCAATCCTATTCAATTATATTTAAATCTTCTTATTGATTCAAATGGAAATAGTCTAAGAGCATCCCATATGATAAAAAATCTTGTTGGTGCTCCACGTAGGAGTACACCAAAACATATGTTAATATATGTAATCCATGCACAAGAATTTAAGTGATTTAACTTCAACGCATAATCCCTCTACCTGGAATAAGGAGAGAACTTGACTTATCACTTTGAGTGACAGATTGGCTATCCATATTGGCAAGAGTAAAATGTTCCACGTCGTTTTCCAAACTCTAAGAATAGAGAGGTAATCTAACGGTACTATAGCCATTTAAGATTTGAGGATGGCCAAGCTTTATGGAGGTGTCCCGATTCTCAAAAATCCCTTGGGAACGTCGCATGGTTTCCTCTACTCTAGTTTACCCTTCGAGGGTTTTGAACTTCTCAAAATAGTGTTATTATGGAGATATCTACGTAACACTCTATACGAGAGCTTATGACTCAATGATGGATAGTTTATCATACTATATTATTTCTTTTATACACATGCTTTATTTTCATTTTTATTTCTTCTATTAACGAATTGTTTTACTCTCTCGGCAAGTTGGGAAAGAAGCCAATCTGTTTTCATTCCAATCCAAAAATATTCTTTCTTTAAATTTGTTATCTTCTTTTGATAGCCTAGATGACTGGAATAAGGTTTCTTATGTATTTCCATTAATATTAAGTTTTTCAATTTTGTGTTGTTTGGAGCATAAACTCTCTTTGTGTACATAACTAATCTTTCTAATTGTAACTGAATTTTGATTCTTCTTTATTTGACTTACTATTTTGATATTTTTCTTAGTGTATCCGCTACTTTATTTTATTTTCCTTTAATATGTTTTATCTGCAAATCATATCATATTGTACATTACTGCTAAAAATTGTATTTAATTTTCTGCTAAGTGTATCTGCTACTTTATTTTTTTTTCCTTTAATATGTTTTATCTGAAAATCGTATTCTCAAGTAGGAAAGATAAGCATCTTGCTTGTCTTGCATTTAGATTTAGCTAATCAAATAAATACTTAAGGTTGATATTGTCACTTTTTAACAAAACTCTCCTACCCAGCAAGTAGTGTCACCACATCTTTAAAGCATGTATGATAGCAATTCATTCTAATTCAAGTGTTTCATAGATGTTTTCATGAGGTTTTAGTTTTCGAGATTCATAAGCAACTACATAATCATCTTGTAACAACACACCTCCCAATCCTTCTAGTCAAATATCAATGTAGACCACAAAGTCCTTATGTGGATCGTCTATCTTCAAAATAGGGGATGTCGTTAATAATTGTTTTAACTTTGAAAATTTCTCTTGACACTTCTCGTTCCATTTAAGTATCATTCTTTTTTTCCACAAAGATGTTATTGGATAGTAAAGTTTTCAAAACCCCTATATGAACCTATGATAATACCCTATGATTCCCATAAAATATCGAACATCCGACACATCCTTTGGCACATGCCAATCTAAAATTTCCTTGACTTTTTATGGGTCAATAGATATCCCTTCTCCTAAAATCACATGTCCTAAATACTGCACTTTGCCCTTATAAAATTCACACTTATTGAACTTTGCATATAATTGATGTTCTCTAAGTGTTTGTAGAACTAGTCTTAAGTGGTATTAATGCTTTTCTCTAGTCTTTGAATAAATCAATATATCATCGATGAACACAATCACAAACTTGTCCGAATATTTTCTCAACACATTGTTCATTAAGCACATGAATATAGCAGGTGCATTAGTTAAACCAAAGGGTACCACTACAAACTCATAGTGTCCATATCTGGTTTGGAAAGTAGTCTTATGAATATATTCTTCTTTAATCCTAACTTGATGGTATCTTGACCGCAATTTTATCTTTGAAAATATTTTGCCTTCCCCGAATTGATAAAACAAGTCATCAATACAGGGTAAAGGATACTTATTTTTAATTGTCATCTTATTAAGTTTCATGTAATAAATACATAACCTAAAGGTTCCATCCTCATTTTTAACAAACAAGTTTGGTGTTCCCCACAAAGACACACTAGGTCTAATGTATTGTTTATACATCAACTCTTGAAGATTGATTTTAAGTTCAATCAACTCGGGATTACTCATCCTATAAGGTGCTTTAGACACCGATGCAGATCTAGGTTTACTACTTGTTGGTCTTAAATTATGCACCTGAATGCTATAGGACATAGCTATGCCACCTCAAGTTATCAATGGTTTGTTTTTTGATTTATTAAGTTGGTGGGTCAGCTAAATGATTAGTTTTTCAAAGATGAAAATATGGTTGGATTGGCCAAATGATATGAATGTAGGTTATCCTTAGCTAATGGTATGAACTTTGATGAACAATTGGGGATATGGAAAGATAAACAGAGAAAATAACAATAAGAAATGCAATTAATTACCTGTTGTGTGAGAATTAAGACTTAAAATGATATTTTAAGGCCTAGAAAACTATCTTGATACAAATCATCCAACAGGGTGTCAAATAAACAATATTTTTACTAAAACAATAGTTTTTTAATAGGTTTCATAATAATAAAAATATGAATTAGAACAGTAGTTGAAAGAAGAAGGAAATGTACATTGCACACCTCACAATTTGCATCCAGGATGAAATTAAAACACATGAATGCTTGAGAAAGAAAACACAATTGTCATCAATATATATTCACCAGGTAGAGAGATTTACCATCATATGAGCAGGTCCAATCAATTTTAATGCTTGAATATTTTCACTAAAAACTTAACCCCTCTCACATAGAAAAACTACATATTTATTAGAGTTGCAGAGGCTCTCGTCCATATAGGAGTGAGGATTAACTCTATAGTTCCAATTGTAAAACTACTAATTAACTTAACTAAACACATTGCTTGAGTATATTAAGGAATAATTCGATCTTGACTTAATAAAAAAATAGTGATTCTTATCACACATAAAAGACCACTTATTATCCTTTAATCTAACAGAGTCTTG
The DNA here is from genome assembly GCA_010110895.2 of Picea sitchensis. Classification (NCBI taxonomy): domain Eukaryota; kingdom Viridiplantae; phylum Streptophyta; class Pinopsida; order Pinales; family Pinaceae; genus Picea; species Picea sitchensis. The sequence continues at coordinate 7,272 of SNQJ01S0190587.1, read as the reverse complement.
AAATTAAACAACTAAAAAGTGCTACTTAGTAATGAAACTAGATTGATATGTATGCTGGAGTGAATCGAGATTTCACAGAAAATGACTAGGAGTGAAAAAACTGAGTTCTGTATTGAGCACTGTCATTCATGCATGATGTTGGAGGCCAGTGGAGATAATGGAATGTGTTAGTAGTGTTTTTCCCCAACTTATCTCTTGGGGGAGAGAAGAAATTCATCTGGCATTTTCCCAAAGTCTCTGATATTATTTATGTAGTCTGAATTATGTCTTCTAGAGTTCTTGGTTGTGGAGTTGCAGGGTACGGATTGCAGAACTTTTGTTCTCTATTGTTGGCTATCTTCCATTTATTGCCAGATGAACAATCTGATGACGTGGACTAGCTCGACGTTCCCTGGTTTGGCACCCTTTTCAAACTTCAAAATATTCCATTAACGAAGATAATCCACTTCAGGAATTTGATGTTCGGGAGTTTTTGAGCGCAGAATATTCATATCTCCTAGAGGCCCGAACTGGCAGAGTCATTAACCACCACTTTCTCTAATTAACATGAGATTTATCCTTAAACATTTTTTGTTTCAGCAGAGTCATTAATTCATTCTTTTCTTAAGATAATAAAGCCGAGATTAAGACTTAAATCATTTGGTGTTTCAACACTTCAAAAATTCGGGGGTTTGGGAGCTTCTGAATGCTGAGTTTTAGAATCTCCCAGAGTGACAATGTTGCAAAGTTACATGGCAGTGAGGAACCACTTCAGTTGTTCGAGGCTCCATTAATTTGAGTCTCTGACACTTTGGAGGTTCAGATAATTGTGCTCACTTTGAGGTGAAATCCCCCAGAGTGCTAAACTCTGGGAGTCATTATCCATATTTATCTTAATTAACCTGATATTAATACTTTAGTCATTAGACTCTAGATTTTCGTTGTTTGGGAGTTTCTGAATGAAAATTCTATATACCTCCCAGATGGTTCATCTCCTGGATCCGATGTGTTCACATGACCTCACTATCGTTGATGTGTTTGCATGAAGAGAGTGACATGTGTCACCCAGAAATGAGGGAATGACATAAACCAAATAACCTCAAATGAGTGCCACATGTTGACGACCAATGGATGCGACCTGTCACCATGAATGAATTCTATGTGGCTCTGATGTTTTGGCATTTGGGAGTTTTTTACTACTAAGTGTGGATACCTCTCATATGGATGATCTCGCAAAGTGATGCGACGGTTCTTTGCTCCGACATTTCGATATTCGAGATTTTTTGACAAACATGAGCTCGAACATCGAAACACCAAAGTCGTAGAGTGAATTTTGTGTAACTTTATGATTAAACCCCACGCATTTCTGGAACTATGAATTTACGAGATCCGTTGGTCTGAGTGGCCTGTTGGATCTACACCACTACAATTTGTACCTGTCTTCTCTCACAATCTGAGCCCAAAATTGATTGCTTTGAATTGTTGTGTTTTTTCCACGGGTGCTCCCTGTGCATACAAAAGACTTGGTTGACCTGTTTCATTCTCAATTAGTGACAAACATTATAACAAGTATTTTCAAACTCAAAACATAACATGTAATGACCTTTCAAGGAAGAAAAATATGGTGAAAAATAAGTAAAAAACGGGTAAGGGCCATTGAAGTTGAGTGATTAAATCATGGAGACTAATCTTAGGAAACACAAAAAAAAAATCAGACTTGATGGATGTACAGGGTAGAGGAGGTAAAGGGCAGGGATGCAGACCTAGGTTACAACATTGGCTCCAACTGGGGATAGCACTTCCCTATGAGGTGCTAATAACAGTAGATTAGGTGCCTTACCTCTCAAAACCTCACTCCCACTTGTTGTAACTTACCTTTGTTTCTGTCTACCAGCCATGTATATCTTCTTCTACTGACCATATTCAGAGATGGCACCAATTTTTCCTGTCGTCTAAAAGAATATCAAACCAACAACACTAACAAACCCGAGTTCATTTCTTGGGCTATGGAGTCTTTATTCACACACAAACAAACTAATCAAATGAAAATGGAGAAATGAATGTAGTTATGGTACAAGAGGGGCCTTCCCTCATTCTTTCAAGCAATATAGTGTTTCAGGAAGTGCCCATTTACTAGGCCCCCAAAAATTTCATTGTCTTGTAGATTGTGTTAAAGAAATGTGTTATTTTTCAAAAACTCAACCACCTTAAAAGGACCAAACCATAGGTTATTGAACCTACCATGCTTAGACTTTTCTTCCCTTCTGGAATCCCACCTCAAGACCCAGTCGCCTTCTTGAAATATCTCCATCTTGGTTTTCTTATCAAAATGTGACTTGATTTTTCTTTGGTATGTCGTAGTTATCTGATTCAGTGCTTCTCTCTTTTGTTAAACCTCTATAATATGAAAGATTCTCCTCTAGGTGTCATTTGGCTCCTCCATTGCTTTGTGTAGTAATTTTATAACTGATAGACCGAGTTGAATAGGCAAGACAACATTTTTGGACACACCTACCACACTTAGAGCAGGGGGGTGAATGAGTGTGGGGATCTTTTTCCCAAAACTTCCCTCTTACACAAAATTTTTTTAGTTAACATTCAACATTTTCTCATTAGTCATTGTTGTCATTTATAATCAGTTACATGTGAATACATATCAACAGCATATATCAACAACATATCATCAAAAAATCATCTCCACAAGGAACACAAATAACACAAGATGTATGTACAATTTTTCTTTTTATTATGGACTTCAATATGGGGGGTTTTCAGCAACAACTGAATAGCGTACAACTCTACAAGGGCACCAACTCTATATGCAAGACTCAGCTTACATTCCCAGCACCAACTGAGATGAGGCAAAAATCCTCAACAAATATCAATCTGTCAACATAAACAAGTGCATCAACCATGCACCAACCTGTGCCAAACAACCTGTAATCAACCTGTACCATAAACAAGTGCATCCAACCATGTACCAAGTATACACCAATAATGTGTCAACTTATCATCAACAATTACTCATCAATATGTACCAACATCATCAACTATACACCTCATGAATGTGACAACTCATCAACTGCTTGTCTCAACCATGACTAGTTTTGGATTAGTCAACAACCCCAACTTGAAATAATCATATATTTGTACCTATAATGAATAAAGATATTAAAATGATATACAATGTTCATCAGTGTGTTTTATGCAATTAATCCAAGTGGCACTACTTGGAACCTCTCATAAAAGGATTTATAGAAAAAATGGCATACCTTGTTGAATTCTAGATTATTCTAGAGAGTGACCTTGTAGAGTGTTCCCAACACAAAATGTTTGTTGAATTTATCTGAAATGGTTACCAAACATACTATATAGGGTACCCTAACCAACACATTTTGTCTCACTAAATTTGGATCTGTTATGAAGAAGTTATGACGGTTTTACCTGAAACACTTGTTTTTGACTAGTTTCAGAACTAGCCACAAACCCTATTTTCCATGGAGTGTAACTCCCAAAATACAACGACCCACAAGATAAATTGTTTACCACAGATACTTGGGTATGTTTTCTCAATGTAATATCAATTTCATGGTCTGAATCATTATAGAAAAAACGTTATAGTGAAAATGGTGAGATGACCTGTAAATAACATACCTTAGAAAGCATCATCAAAAGAATTTATCCTCCCTTCAATTGCGGCCCTCTTTTCTTCACCTTAATTTTGAAAATTGTCTTATATATCCTTGGTTACCTTAGTCACCTGTAGATCTTCAATATGGTCAAGTGTTCCACACCAAAAATTCTCAAGAAGCTCTCACAAGAATCTCTCGATCAATACTAGAAACTATATTCTCACAAGAAGCTCTCCATTGATCCACAAAGAGGATGATCTACAAGAGACCATTCCTATCTTATTTATACTTTCATCCTCTAGGTCACTTAACCCATTTTTAGGTCACTTAACCCATTTCTAGGTCACTTAACCTATTTTCCTTATTTTAGGGTTAACCACTTTCCATAAATAG
>SNQJ01S0190586.1:0-18083 GCA_010110895.2 Picea sitchensis | reverse complement strand
TTCTTGTTTCTCATAGGGTGAGATCACGAGGATGTGAAACGCGACGTCCCGGAACGTTTGCATGGTGCACGTCGGTATTTGATGACGTGACAAGTGGTCGCGGGATATCGGACCTTGGGGTTAGGAGGCCTCAAAGTTTGGCCCCAGAAGTGACGAGTGGGCGAGATCGCGAGATTTCGAGTCGTGGGCATCTCGGGACTTCGGATCTCGGAGGTTGAGCGTTCGGTGGCATAGAGTCGCGAGTCGCGATAGTGCGAGGTCCTGACAAATAAGAGAGATAGGGTCAACGCTGACTGGGAGAATCGGGTCTCGGAACCCGAGAGTTAGAATCCCGGTCGCAGGATTCGCGAAGCCGCGAGAACCGATCCTTCGATAGGTTAAGAGCAAGGATCGACGGAGGAAGCTGTGGGTAAATACCTCCCGAGGGAGTTGGAAGAGCATCGACTCTTCGGGCCGCGGGGAGAAGAAGGTCCTGGTGGAGCGACTGTGCCGTCGAGGGCAGAGGTTGTGTCAAAAATCATAAGCCAAAGAGGAGTACCACCTCTCTAAAAACACAAAGGGATTCATATCCTCGTGAGTTTTTCATTTCGGTCTTGACAGATTCAAAATAAGTTATTTTTGGCGACCATACTAGGGAAGAATTATAAATATTGGTTTCAGACCAAAATGAGTCATGACTTTTCCTCAACATGATCAACCCCAACTAGAAATTGGATCGGGAAACTAGAGAAGTGTTCTGCATTAATTATATAATATTGTAATAACAATAGCCCAAAGGTGAGAAGAATTAGAGAGATCTTAGAAGAATCTTGTTCAATAAGAAGAACAAGAAATCCTCAGAAGACAAAGAATAGATGAAAGACAAATATGAATATCTCAAGCAAAAAATAGAAACTGACGCTGAACTAATATAAGGGGTTATTGACCAGAGTAGGAGTAAGTAGATGCAAAGTTGGAGACATCGTTTTGAGAGAAAATAAAGAGATAATATTCAAGAATAGGTGATGAAGAAATATGAGAAGAAAGAGATGAAGAAAGATGAGAAGAAATACAAGAGGAAAGACTAGAAGAAAGACGCGAAGGAAGGTATAGAATCGCAAGGAGAGGGTAAGAGACTCTACTCTAAATCTATAGGGAGAAAAACACAATCTCCCTATTTTTCCAAAGGGGACATTAAAGAAATTATCAGAGGGTGGAGCGATTGACCCAAAAAGACATGTAGATTTATTCTTGGATGTTTGTTATTTCCATCTTATTGAAGATGATGATGTAATGGTAAGATTATTTCTCCAAACATTGGCCGATCAATATTATGAATGTTACATATCACCGCCTATTAGATCGATTGGGTCATTTCAAGATCTTGAAAAAATGTTTTTGAATATGTTTTCTCCTCCAGTTGCTTATCATACTCTTCTGAACTTTACTCCAAATTTGTCTTAGAAAAAATGAAAAGAATTCAAGATTTTTAATTTGAGATTCAATAAAACATTGAACAAGATACCATAAGAAAAACCAAATGCTCCGGTAGTCCTTGGTTGTTATAAGAATCCTATGTATTCTAATGTAAAGTTTTCTATTAGGGCCTCTCAAATTGAGAATCTAGATGAAGCAATGGGAAAAGCCACAAATATGGAAGAAATCATGTTTGAAACATGAATTGACCCTAATATTATTCTTGGAAATGTACAAAGACAAATGGATAATTTGGCCATTTCTGATCAAGGGGCATCAAGCTCAAAGAATAATGAGGATAAAAAAACATGCCATCTCAGAAATCAAGAAGGAGAATTTTTCAAAGGGACCATACCAAATGTAAAAATTGACCATGTTGCAGCACAAGAGACAAAGCAGAAGATGGACATTGCACAAATGAACAAAACTATCAGGCAAACACAAAATGAAATGACTAGGTTGAGAAGAAATGAAAATTTCATACCTGATTCAAGGATGCCAGTCCGAGAACAAAGAATAAATCCTACTCAATAAAAGAGGACACAAATCAATAATACCAATGCTCAATAAAGACAAATAATTCCAAGGGAACCTAATCCCAATGCAATGATACTTGAATAAGCTTATGATGAACACAATATTGAACAAGAGGTCGACTATATTCAATAAGAAATTCTTGAATCTATAGAGACGGCATGGATGGATGTGATACATCCATGTACATATTTGAAGAAAACAAAAGAAAATATCTCCATAAAGACAATATTTAAAATATGGACACACTCAAAATAAATCAAACCAAAGGAAAATATAAAAAAATAAAAATAAAATAAAAGAAGGGGAAATCCGGGAACAACAAAGAATAGTAAATAATCCTCAAATGATGTATCATGTGGTCAATGATCTTAGTAAATTGAGAATCACTCTACCCTTCATGGAAGTGGTAAAAATTTCACAACAAAGAGAAAAATATTCTCAAACTTTTAGAGTAGACCCGGCTGAAAAAGAATGGAAGTTTTTATTGCAAATCCAAAGCAGAATTAGACTATACAACCTGGCATAACTCTTCAAGGAACTCTATATTAAAATATGAGAGTAAAATGAATTTCAAGCGTAATCATTGCTACTCGACACTTTGTTGAAGAGAATGTAAATAAAAGAATATCCCTTATTCTAGACTTATGGGACTTGAAAAAAAACGTTTCCGTCCTTGAGCTCAAATTCAAACACTAATGAATGTAAATGCGTATTTGAAGAATGATGAAGGATTCTTTACAGACAAATTTGCTATGTTTGTAGGAAAAGTTTCGACAATGACAAATCATAGGATAAAACAAGAAGATTTTCCCTCCCAAAGCTGTATGAAGCAATTAAAACATCTTGGATTTAAAAGAATTAATACATTAAAGGGATTGTTAAATCAATTAAAAGAACTATCATGGAAAAATACTGAGGAATACTCAAATATTATTGGTTTGATATTGCGGGAATCACTATTGAAGTTTCGGATCCAAGCTTAATATCCAAATTCAATGATTCATGAAAGCGAGAGAGAAGAAATTTGAAAAGAGCCAGTTGAAAATTTGAAGAAATCATCGGTTGAAAAATTTATTAGTATGGTTGAGTATACTTGTGATGACATTGATAATTGGCTTGTTGAGTTCACAAATAAAAATGGGGTTATTGAGACTATATTGCAAAATTTATCTATTGTCCATAGATAAATTAAGAGTGAATTGTTAAATATCAAAGTAAAGCAAGAAATAATCATTCCCCATTAAGGGAATATATTCAAGAATGCTTAAACATGGATATAACCAAGCTTTTGAATTTCCAACAGAAGCATTTACAACTGACCACTTAACCACAATGAGAAAATATATAAAGGGCTTATCAACAAGCAAATGAACGAGAGAGATTTTATCACAATCCTGTTGCTCATGCTCCACTCCATGTTATTCTCTTCATCATATTTCTTGTAAATATTTTTATCATCCACGAGATCCCCAATCACATTCCACTAACGCACAAACACCATTAAATTTGAAGTATTGTAGAAACATTTATCATTTTGAGAAATTCGAGAACTAAGTTGAGAGATCAATTTTGATTGTATTATATATAACTCTGAGTTTGAGTATAAAGTATTTGAAGTCGATCTATCAAAATATTCTTTTGAGATTAATAAGTACTACTCTTTCAAAGTTCTCTTGCGTCATTAGACCATTTATTTTTATTTGAATGTGAGGTAAAAATCGTAGAAGATGGGTAACACTTTTGCTTGTTTTATGAGAAAACAAATTGTATTTTCCACAAGTTCTTCAACTTATGCCATACAAAAGTATTTTTTTATTTAGAATTTCAATTTATAGTAAAAACAAAACTTGTGAAGAATTTTGTTAACTTTCCAATGACTATTTTTTCATTTTTTTATTATCAAGATTTGATATGTCAATTTGACAATTGTTTAACAGTATGTTTCTTAAACATGAAAGGAATGATAATGAGTTATTTTTTCCCTAACAATGTATCTATTATTAAACTTATGATGTTTTTAAAATGAAATATACACAGTAATCTACAGAGACTCCTATTTTATGACTATAACTTTGAATCTAACAGATGCATGTATTATAATTTCTAGAATTTTTGAAGTTGACCAAGGTGAAAGCGTTGATTTTAAACACATGTTTTATACACCTTGTATCTATCTTAATTTTACTATAAAAACAAAATCTAAATATACCCTTTTTAAGAGAACAGTTTGGGATTGAATATAAGTTTTTCTAAATTTTTTCACTGTATATTTTTTAGAGATACATATATTTCATTTCACTGAATCATAATGTGTTGAAAAGATTATGTAGTGATTTAAAAAAAAATTAAATAAAATTAGATAAAAAATAATGTAGAAAATAAAAACAAATTATAGGAATTGAAAGTAGATTCAATTTTGCAAATGATGATGTCATTTGCGGAACCAGAAACCGGTATTTCTAAGAGTCTGCAACCTCCGAAGTTCAGTTAAGTTTGGGGAAATTCTCTGGTTTCTATTTTCAGTCCCAATTTCATTTTTCAGCGAAATAATCTTTCATCCGAAACAATATTATTTTGGTCGAAAGACTAAATTCTAACAGGAATTGTCAAAACTAAATAGTTTCCAAGGTTTCTGTGAAAAAGGAAACCTTCTTCGATTGGCGTGTTGACCGAATTCCGTCGGTCGAAAAAAAATGAAAAAAGACACGTCGTATCGTTTAATTTCGGGACAAATCATATAAATACACTTTCAACCGAACACATTTAACACAATTCATCAGATGGATGGACATATATGAGCTCAAGGATAGAGATTTCAAATAATTTCTATTAGTGATTGTAGTTGTATTCTTTTCTTTCTTTTATTTCTTCCCTCTTGTTCCATATGCTTGTCGAAGGATCAATATCGATACATAATGGTTTTCTAGAGCACCTAAACAAAGTTTCGAATCATTTTTGGTTTTATTTGAATAAGGTAATTGATGTTTGTTCAAGTTTTTATTGGGATAACATTTTATATGTTGAAAGATAAATGTTGAGCATTTTTCAAGGTGAAGTCTTTGTTGAACATATCTTTTACATATAACTATAAAATTCATGGAAAACAAAAGTTTGCGCAAGAAAATTTGAGTTACTCGAGATGATACTCACCAAAACGAAGACAAAGGAAATAACATTATTGGAGAAAGCTAAGGAACATGCAAATATTGAAGAAAGAAATGATGATAATGTAAATAAAGATTTTCAACAAGAAGAAGTCCAACCAGGTATGCATGCACATATTGTCTATATTAAAAGTATAAATTCAAATTTAAAATATTGTTTAATATAATTGATTGTAATTTAAATTTGATGGTTTTCAGAAAACATAAATAGATTTGTCTCATAATGAAAGAGAAGATGTCAAAACCGAAATTGAAGAAGAAGGCGAATCACCTATAAGGTATGTATAGAATTTAGATAATAGAAGATGAACACTTGTATATATAGTTTAAAGTGAATTTATGTTCGGGTTTTGTTTAAAAATATAAACTTTAAATTGAAATATGCAGGAGAATCTATCAGCAGTGATGATGAAATATTAGAAAATGTTGATACTCTAGAAATATGGGAAGAAAAAGCTAAGCATTATATAAGATATCAAACTAAGAATATGTATAATACTTTTTTCATAGATGAATCAGTAACAGTACAAGCTAAAATTTTACTCTGTCTAATAAAGTCAAGAAATTTAAAAGTACATCATTATTGAATTCAAAAGTCGACACAAGATACAAAGGTGAAACAAGATGTTTTTGACAATATAACTAGTGTATTAAAGCTTTTGGAAAATCTCGAAAAAGAGATGTCAGTGTTGCACATAGAGCGATACAAACAATAGTTGTTTCATCTAACAATATAAAAAGATCGTTTGATATGACACATGGAAAAAACGATGAGAACATCAAGAAAAAAATTCAACAAAACATATGAATTCCTATACAAATGAATGCAAATGATGAATTGACTTGTTGGACAGTGTCTAGACAACCTTACAAAGTTAGACTTGTAGAAAATGTTAAAAAGAATTGGCCCGTAATTGTTGGTTGGAAGAATCTCATGTTTAACCACATACAAAGAGATGTGTTGCGACGAAGAATAATAAGAAAACAATATGAATAACATCAAAACATATATTTCCAATGACACAAACAAATTTGTTCAATAAGTTCAAAGAAAGAGCACAAAAGAAGTCAAAATTTCCATCAATACATTTGTGCAACAAAAGCCACGGTTTGTTAGACCCATCATTTGTTTGTTGACACTTGTTGTTGTTGTTATCATGTGGAATTTAGGGGTGTATTATGACACTTTTGGATTTTTGGTAAAACTTATGGCCAAGTTCACCTCCTCCCACAGTTCGTGTTTTATATATGAAATTCTATATGTGAAAAGAAGGTGATGATTTATTTTACAAAAAACAATGTGGTGGTAGAAATAAATGTGATCCTTGTGAAATCTAAGTTTGTTTCACTCAAAGTATCATATTGATATTAATGATCAATCATTTTCTAATATAATAGTCAATTGGAAGAGATATGAATATATCAAGAGCATGGCTCCACATTCTTCAAATGTTACTTCTTAAAGGATTGATTTGAAAGTAGATAAAATCATTGTATAGATTTTTGGAAAATTTGAGGAAGAAATTTATAAATACACCAAGAATTCACATAGAGCTCGATGGAAAAGACCATACAATTCAAACAATCTCGTGAAGTGTTTCCACCAGGGACAATTTTGTTTTTAGTTGATTTTGTAGAAAATTACACATTTGTTGCACAAAAATAAATCTGAGTGAATATTATCATTACGATCAAGTCATGAAATTTGTCCATTCTATATAGACATTCTCAATGTGGAGTCTTGATAACATTGAAAGCACCAACTTGACAATTGACATGTTATTGAATATCACTTTTATATAAGTGATGAGCACATAAACACACATTATGTAGGAGAACATTGTTTTGATAAATTTTATGATTCATTGAAAAGAACACGAAATAGGATTCTATCAACATTGAATATTATGGTCAGATGGGTGTGCAGGTCAGTTCAAATCATCACGATCATTCTATTGGTTATGTTGTCTTCATAAAAAATTAAACATCCAACATTGTTGGAATTTTTTGAGAATAGTCATGGAAAAAGAGAGCACAACAGTGCAAGGGCATGTATAAAACGAACACTTCAGAAGAGGTATTAGATGAACCCTCATGCCGATTGTTTTGAATCTACTGAACAAGTTGTTGAATGGTGAAACATGACGCTAATCCATAAATATAATCCTTCAAGGGGTAATGCTTAGGTGTGTCTATATATAAATGTTACAAATGTACACAAAGATATTTTTGATTTGAACGTGTTCAAATTTGTATTCAATCTTTAATCATTTTCTTGAGAGATTTCAAGTTAACAAATTCTTGTCTTATTGATGATGCAGGAGCATCCACAACACATCAAGCAACCAGCATTAAGAGGAACGGATGGACAGCACCAGCACATATTTTGAAATACTTGGGAGTTGTTGCGTCACTCTTTAATGAAGTCATTCATAAAAGAGCGCACTTATGTAATCAAGGGGACCTTGAGCCTCTAAGCTCTCATCCTTAGTAGATAAGAGAAGGCATTTACTAGATTTAATGTAGGTAGATAGATGTTTTAAGTCTAGATTAGACAATTTCAGTGTCCAAGGGGGAAAGCGGATATAGACACCCTCCTTTGTACATTGTAGATATGAGATAATTCCAGAATTCATTCATTCAGGAGCAGAGGAGAGAACAAGCAGAGAATTTGTGAGAGAACAACCATGTACAGATGTTTTTGAACAATAGAAGAGAGAGTCTTTGATTTAATTTCGTAATGTCTGATGTTTTTTCTCTGTGGGTATGTTGTTTTATGTGCTCATGAATATGTTCCTTGTATGCATTTTCTTTGAATATGTTGTGCATGTGATTTCGAAGTTTAACTGAAGTCTGAGAGAGAAGAGAATGAGTTTCAATTGTTTCTACAGTATTGTGAGCCGGGAGATTCCTGCATAGAGTCTAGTCGAATTCATCCATAGAGTGCGTTGATGAGGCTTGGCAGTTAAACCCACATTCTCGTTCGCAGAAGTTGATTTGAGTTTAATAAGTCGTGTAGGAGAAGTGCAGGCTGAATTTGAAGTCTCAGTAGCTAATCTAAGAACAGGAAGGTAGGGGATTACTGTGACTACAAGTGCAGAGGATCTGAAGGACTCAACACTTTGAGAGTTGTTGAGGGTCGAGCTCGAAAAGTGTGTGAAAGGTCTCTGAAGGGATCAGAGTCGAATAAGCTCAGGAGGATAGTTCCTTCGTGATTCTGTAGAGGAGGACCAGGAGAAGGTTCGAACTGGAAGAAGCTTTGAAGCGGAAGGATTCCTCAAGGAGGAGAAATCGATGACCGGTCTTGCAGGGGGAAATCCGCAAAGACCCGACGATTGTTAGATCTTGGAGAAGTTGCGCAGGAGTTATTCCTTAGGCGCAGGAAAGAAGAACCAAGGGCCATCGTTCGGTCTTCGGAGGTTGTGGAGGTAAGAGTTTTACTGTGGTTGAAATCGTGATTGGCGATTTCCTGAAGCCGTTGGAGCTGTTGATCACTATGGGGACAGGTGGCACAAGATCCCGAAGATTCGGGACTCGGCATTCCGGGACTTCCCACGTGTAAAAGAAAATTAAGACCGGTGAAATCCCACTTGTCCGCGCGATTCTCGATAAACCCGGCGGAAAGAGGTGGCGTGGCAAAATGGCGCATGTATTGCATCGAGTTCAGGGTTCGGGGATTTGTGGTGCGAGTGAACCACGACATTCCATGTGCCGATTTCCCTATAGGGAAAACCCCGAAAGAACGGAGTGTTGACGTTCTGACCCATCGGGTTTCAGGGGTTGTGAGTAGCATGAGAACCTTGCACACAGGTTTCGCGTGCCTTGAAACCGATTTCCCTGAAAGCTGGGAGATCAATAGGAGCACATCCCTGTGGGTGACAAAAGGTCCCGCTACGGGATTTGAAGGGCATTGCATCTCTTCGGGACTGAGTGAAGGTCGGTGAGAGTGGACGTGCCCGGGGTTGGCGCGTTTGCGATAAGTGGTATCAGAGCGGGGAAGTCTTTGCTCAATGCCGAGAGGAGGAATTTCATCTAATGCAGCCCAGAAGAAAATCACCCAGATCCAAAGGCAGTGAGGAGAAAGGGTGAGCCCGGGGAAGGGAATCGAGGAGAGATGGAGCGACATATCACGATATCTGGGGGAGGGCTTCGAGGAGATGGAAACAACTCAGAGACGCAGAGTTGGTGATGGGGATCTTAATAGTGATACAGGTGGAAGAAGAAGCTGGACATACAAAAGAAGTCATAGCAGAGGATGCATCAACTGAGTGGTTGATCAAGGCCATTGCGAGAATGAGTTCCAGACCAAAATGGATATTCCGACTTCTGAGGAAGCTTGGATGCAGAAGAGTTGCTGGACTGGATCAGGGCTCTTGACCTAATTTGATTATAAAGGGATATCGAAGAGGATAAAAGGTAAGGCATGCTGTTACCAAGTTGAAAGGACATGCAGCCTTATGGTGGGAGACGAGCTTCTGAGGATAGAGCGTTCCAAAAGGTAAACAGAAGATAAAAGCTGGGATCAGATGATTGCTAAGATGAAGGCAAGAATTCATCCTGAGGGATTATCAGATCACACTGTTTCAAGGCGAATGCAGAACCTGAGACAGAAGTTGATGATGGTGAAGGAATACACCGAGGATTTTTTACAAACTCTGTATCAGAGTAGGTGATTGGGAAAGCGATGATGAGAAGGTGGCGAGATATCTGAATGGTGTCAGGTATGACATTCAGGATGAATGCTGTAACTATCATAACAGTTGAGGATGCTTACCAGATGACTCTAAAAGCCGAAGAAAATATGAGCCATAAGCAGGGACAACAAGTGAGGAGGTAAAAGTCAGCCCATAGAGCAAGACAGTTTCAAGAAAGAACTTCGAGGAAGCCTAAGGAGGAATGGAGAAACCTCAGGGTAAATTTGATAGAGGTGGAACCTCACAGTGAGAACAACAATATGCTGAGCCGAGGAGACAGCCTACAGAGCAGGGTGGCGGATATACCGACGTGAACACTTTTCCTCTAAATACCGGAGGAGTAGGGGAAAGGAGCAGAGAGGAATCATCATGTTTTACACGTGTGGGAGACGGACATAAATCGTTGGCTGTCCCGGAATAGGAAAGCGGACAGAGGAGAATATCATCACTGAGAGCATGAAGACGTGATGTTGAGGATGAGACACCGGAAGTGGAAGGTCACTGACGGTTCATAAGGTTATTTCAATACCTGAGAAGGAGGTGGGAGACACCTTCGAGGAAGGACTAAACATTGGGGACCACATGCAAAACCAAAGGCACGATACAAGGTCATTGTGGACAGCGAGAGCACAAATATCGTTTCGACCAAGATGGTGGAGAAATTAGAGGCTGGAGAGCGACTGATCACCCGGAGAGTCCATACAAGGTATAGCTGCAGAAAGGACATCAGGTGGTATCACTAAACAATGTTGGATTGATTTCAAAATGGGTAAATATAAGGAATGGGTCCCTATGAGTATCCATTCCATGGATGTCTGTCATGTATTGCTGGGTGAATACGGTAGTATGACAGAAATGTAGTTCATGATGGGAGGATGAACACCTACACTTTGGAGAAGGATGGGATGACACACAAAATTGCTTCCGATAAAAGGATAAAGAAGTGAAGCCAGAAATGAAACATGCTACATACTTCTCATGAGTGGGAAGGAACTTCTCACAGAGATGGAGAAGAAGGAGATCCAAAATTCTTTGTGGTCAGGAAGCTGAAATTGTCCTGACTAGTACAAGGTGGATGACACAGAGAAGAAGTTACCAGGAACTGCTGGGAGAGTTCGGTGACATCATAGTGGATGGTGGCTGTTCATTACCCACTTGGAGTGAGAGTGTGAGTCATCATATCGATCTCACTGAGCCAGTTTGCAGAACAAGGCTGCATATGGTTGACGCCTCAGGAAACGAGAGAGGAAGTCCAGAAGAGGCAAGTCCAGGAGTTGTGGACAAAGGATTGGTCAGAGAAAACTTGAGATGGTGTCGTTCCAGCGATGTGAGTCGAGAAGGATGGAGGCTAAGAGGATGTATGCAGACTCCCAAAGCAATCAACAAAAATTACCATCAGGTACAGATTTCCCTTACGAGAATGGATGATCTGATGGATTACTAGAATGGGAACGAATTACTTTTCGAATTGATTTGAAGAGCAGGATATCACGAGATTCATGAGGAAGTGATGAGTGGAAGAAACATTCTAGAATAAGCGAAGGTTTATGCAAATGGCTGGTCATGGATTTTGGCTTGACAAATCATGAGCATTCATGAGGCTGATGAATGAAGTCCTGAGAATTAAATAAAGAAAGGGTTGTAGTCATATATCTGGACGATATACTGATTTTTAGTAAGACAGGCGAGCATTTTAGAAACATTTGGCCAGCTAGTGATAGGAAACTACAGGAGAAGCTATTGATTAATATGAAGAAATATTCATTCATGAAGACATAACTCATTACTTGGGTTTTGTTATTTAGAATGAGTTAAGAAAAATGGATCCAAGTAAAAGTGGGAAGTGATTAAGAATTTGACCATCACCTGAAAATATTTTTGAGGTGAGTTTATCAGGCCCAGCTAATTTCTCTGAGAAAAGTTCATTGAGAATTTCCGTGAGTGGCATAGCGATGATGGACACAATTGAAAGAAATGACATAAAGACTCATTGGATAACGGAGGCTGAAAGGAGCTTCAAACAGTTGAAGCGGAAGGATCACAGAGAAACCATTTTTGGTGTTGCCTGATTTCAAGAGAACATTTAAAAGGTGAAATTACATGATACCCAGTGGGTATGCCAGCAAAATTAATTGAGTCGAAGGACAGGCGATTGTATTTCAACTAGAAGCTGGATGAACAAAAGCTAAAGGAAAAGTACTCCACTTACGACAAAGAGTTTTATGCCATCATACAGGCATTTAAAAAATTAAGGTCATTACTTGATACCAAGGAATTTGTATTGTCTGATGATAATCATGCATTCTGGGTTGTAGATCCGCTTGGATAAGTTCCCAGATAAACATGCAAAAATGGGTAGAGTATATACGAAATTTTACGTTTGTGATTAAACACATTTCGAGAACTGCTATAAAGAATGGCTGATGTTTTGAGCAGGAAGTGTTTGATGTTGTAGAATTTCAAGGTCAAGACATTGGGTTTTGAAACCCTCAAGGACATGTATGTTGGAGATGCACGGACTTGGAGAATCTTATGAAGCAGCCGAGAACCCAGTTCACAGGGATAGGAGTCTGTGGATTAACTACCTGATACAGGATGGATTCCTGTTCAAAGTAAATCAATTGTGCATTTGGAATTACTCCGAGAGAATATGCTAAGGAAAAGCTTGCGGGGCTTAGCAGAGTCACTGGTCATGACAAAACACCCATTAGCAAAAGCTGAGCGAATCCTCGTATTTTTTGGGCAGATATCACGAGACGATGGTGCATCCCGCTCTGGCCTTTTAGATAACTTATTTTTTGAGGACACTTGCTTTCAAGTAATCTGGATTTCCCTATGATGTTAGACCATTTACTTGATTATGATGTGATTGACAGATGACATGATATGTTACTATTTGATGTAGGCAGTGCTATTGACCCAGTTTTATTGAGTGTGTAGGGTTTTGACCTTGAGGATGCAAGGAACAGTGGTAGAATTCCCTTGGACTCCGGACCGAGTCCAGGGAGTGTGCTTTGGGTGATATGTTTACTATGATGTTTCATTAGATTTGATGATTTGTTGTTGACATTTCTGACATGATTTGTTGATGATCTGCGAACACGACGATAGCTTGTCGACCGAACTCACATATGGATTAAAGTGGCCACACACCACGATTTGCAAGAAGGAGTTGCAGGGAGAGGGTGGACAACAACCTGCCACCGCCTACTAACACTCCCCAGCAGGTGTCTTGAGCGCCTTAGGTGCGATTACCCTAGTTGAAGGATCCCACACGATAATAAATTGAGGCGGACTCGCGGCGATGCGCTCCCGATGATTCTAAAGGAGCGCACCAATAAGGCAGGGGCCTTATTCACCGAACATGTCTCCCTACAAGTTCACCTGGCGGAGTGTTGACTCAAGGGTTATAGATGTCTAATCCCGATCCAGTTGGCGATTAGCACCTGGAAACACATGAATTGCATCCTAGAAGAAACTGCTCGCACAAAACACGAAGCAGGTGGCACCCTTGGATCGATGAATTAGATCCTGGAAGGACGTCGCATTGTGGATGAATGAAACAAACCTAATAGCCCTAAGACCTTAATACCTTAATGGAGTTCTAAACAACTTCCCTAACCCAGTGACGCCTAGTTCGGAATCTAGTACAAGTCTAAAACTGTTAGGGTAAAATTTAGTCTAACCCTAAGGCAGACCCTGGAATACAAAATAACAAAATTAAACAAAACCCACCTAAAGTAATAGTTGGTCTTCATGAAAATTCTTGGGGAGATAATGAGGGTAAGTTTTAAAACAAATCTAATAGTTTTAAAGCTGGCAAAGAAATTGATTCTAACTGGTGGAGATGACATCACCTTGGTGAGTGTAACATAAAAAAGAATTTCAAAAAACAAAAAAACAAAAAAAAAAAACTAAGACCATTATCCTCTCATTATCCATGTCTACTTTATTAAACGATCCTCCATCACCTTAATCTTCCAGTATCCATCTCCCTTTTCATGTCCAGTTCACATTACTAAATCACCATCCCTCCCCTTAAATTCCTCATTGTTCTTTTTATGTAATACATTTACTTTCCCTTATACATGTTTCCATCACCTTAATCTCTCATTATCCTATATATATATATATATATATATATATATATATATATAATTGAATTTAAATGATGGATAATGATAATATACTATGATGAATGCATGCTTAAATAGAAAAAATAGAAATATAGATACATATATATTATAAACAAATTCGTGTATTCCATAATCTTAAATTTTTAGAATAGCGAAAATGATAAATGGATTCTCTTTCAGTAATTTATTAATCCCTACCGCCCCTACCATTAATAAAAGTTACGCATGTAAAAATAAAGGGAATTATTAATGAGCGCTTGCCTCTTTGAGTTTTAAAAAATAAAAATAAAAATAAAATAAAAGAAACATAAGAAAATAAAAGGAAAAAGGAGAAACCTAAAGAAAGAGATTTAGGGTTTTGAGACTGGATAAAAGAAGGAGAGGAAAAGAGGGACCTTTTCATCTATTGGTATTGTTATGCTTCCAGACTAGAAATTTGGACTGTTTGTAGGAGTTGGGGATTCTCAGCGGACTTGAGTGGTAGCTAAGCCTTGAGCGAGCTGAGAAGCTGGGCTATCGTCTGGGTTGTGTGTAACCTTGCGGCTCAGGGGGATAATGGGGGAGAAGAGTAACCCTAGCGTTTGGTGGGAGGTATCGGTGGAGTCCTCGAGTGGAAATAGCGAGGGCAGGGCGTGAGCACAAGAAACATTGCTGCAGCGTTAAGGACACCTGTATGTAAATCTCTGGGCATTTCTATCTTGTTGCACGTGTTTATAGACTGTAGTTTTAATGGCTATTGTGCAATGGTAGTTTTAGTGGTTATAATGTGAATCGTGTGCGTGAACTGTAGCTTAATAGTTAATGGTGTGACTAACCAAGAAACTTTACATGGCATATATATATATATATATATATATATATAATAAAATAAAAAGAAAAATAAGAAAATAAAAAGGAAAAAAGGGGGGAAAACCTAAAAAAAGGAGGATTTAGGGTTTGAGACTGGATAAAAGAAAGGGAGAGGGGGAAAGAAGGGGACTTTTGTTTTTCAGCTATTGGTATTGTTATGCTGCCAGACTAGAGACTGGACTGATTTCTTGTAGGAGTTGGGGATTCTCAGCTGACGTGAGTGGTAGCTCAGCCTTGGAGGCGAGCTGAGAAGATAGGCTATTGTCTGGGTTGTGTGTGGCCCCTTTGTGGCTCAGGGGGCTAAGGGGGAAGGAGAGTACCCCTAGCATTTGGCTGGGAGGTACTGGTGAGTCCTCTACGGTCGGAAAGTAGGAGCAGGAGCGGCAGGAGCACATGAATCATTTGCTGCAAGCGATAAGGGCACAGGTATGTCATTCGAATTTGGGGGTTATAAATCTATGGGCGTTTCTATCTTGTTGCGTGTATTTATAACTGTAGTTTAATGGCTATTGTGCAAATGATAGTTTCAGTGGTTATAGTGTGAATCGTGTGTGTGAACTGTAGCTTAATAGTTAATGGCGTGACTATGAAACTTTTACGGCTTCTACCCACCTTGTAAATAAAGTATTTACCGTTGTTTTTCTTTTTATATAAATTTTTATTTGTTCCTGTTTGGGAAAATGGTGAACCTCGTTGAGGCCGTTTCATCCCTTGCCTTTCCCTTCGTAAAATGGTTCTGAACTTTAACCCAATACCGAATCGGCCTGTGTTATGAATTTTGAATGGGAAAATAATATGATGGATCGTTAATATATGATGGATTGTTAATATATGATAGATAAGGCGTATAGCATTTTATTTCATTTTATACAAAGCATCCTGGTGGGTTTTTAAAGCATCTACTGCAACTAAATTAAGTGATTGTCAAATATTGCATTTGCGTGACGCTGATTGTATTTGGTTTTCCAGTGGACTTAATGTACCACCCTCCTCAAAATCTAATATTTCCTTCCTAATAAAATACCTTATACAGGTACCCTTGTATTAATCCATTGGGCGTTGGGCTTTTCCGCGATATGAACTTAAATGGCAGTCGCCTTCCATTTTGTATTTCTGGTGTTCTGCAAGTCGCGTTCCATCTTGTAATTCTGGCGTTCTGGTGTTTAAATGGCAAGTCATTATTTCTGGTGTTTAAATGGCAAGTCGTTATATCTGGTGTTCCTCGTTTCATCCCTCACCCACGGACCTGGACCAAATTCGTGAGTTGCCTACGCTCGCGCGCACCTACCATCCTTCTGCCTCACAACGAAAAACCCTAACCTCAAGCTGAACCCTAATTTCTATTTCCGCCTGTCTCATAATGATATTTTTACTCGAACGCCCCTAGTTTAGAAAATTTACATTGGCCTTCCTAATTCAGATAAGATTATATTCCTGAGGTTGCCGCCTCATTTTCTTTTTAATAAGATAAATTATGTTTTAGTCTTTTCCATTTTAAAAAGGTTACACTCCGTGTGGTAGCCGACTAATTTTCTTTTAATGAAGAAAAACTGATTTTCTGTCCTTTTCTTTTCCCAAAAAGAAAACGCTCGTATAGTAGCTAGCGTCGGTCAGTGGAATACCCCAAGCACGCTGCCCAACGCTCTGTTACCTGACATCGCTGGTGGGTGAGAGGTTGATAGCACGCGTCCGGTTTCAGACCCAATTAAAACTTCCTTTCGACAACTGCCTTGATCATGACTCCTTTTGCATGCAAGGTCATCCTAAATGGCTGCCAGGTGGTCGTTACCTTGGGGTAGCATTAGTGTAATTCAGAACCATCAATGCTATGCGTAGGATGTTCTTTTTATTGCTTTTAATTATTGTCATTTCCAGGTATTAGCATCCTTCATTATTGTAGTTTTATATATATATGCCTTAAAAAAAAACATTGGTATTTTAACATTGTCGTACCTATAGTGTTGTTGGTCGTTCAAATATGAGGATTATTGATATGGTTACACATGATGTTAATAAAATATGATGATATTTCTATATTGTCCTTAAAAACGTGGTCCTTGTTAGATCTTAGCATTCTAATTATTGTTATTTTTACATATGTGCCTTCAAAAATATTGTTATTTCAACCAGTGTCATATTAAATAGGATTATTGTTATTTAATTGATTTTGCTTAATTGTCATGAAATTGCCAAGATGTTATTAATCACTAGTGACTGTAATGATTGGTTACCTATGACAAATTAGGTAATGTGGTGTTATTACTGCTTAAAGGTAATGATAATGGTTAATTGTTATTCATTTTGTTATTTAATTGGTTGGGCTAATTGTTACGAAATTACCAAGAATTCTTTTTGTTTACTATTGAATTGGGGTGAAGCGTGAATGTAATGTTATGGTTACTGGCTGCATTGTTATTGAATGTTAATTATTAAAATGTCGTTTAGTTGGGTGGAGCGGTCCGAATTGCTAAGTTGCAAGGCATTACAATGTAACTGCAATGTTATTATATGGTCATTTAGTTATTATTACAATATTAGTTAGTTGCAAGGTTAATTAGGTCATTGCTAGTAGAGGGTTAAATTGCAAGCCTTATATCATAATGTAATAAAGCTAGCGTTCTAATTATGGAAATTGTGGTAAGGACAAGGTAGTTTCAATGGAAGGGATTAGTGTTAGGTTATTGATTTAAATATGCAAGGGTGTTGTCTTCATGGTAAGGAATTGTTAGATTTAATGTGAAGGGATATTGTTAGGATAAGTTGATTTAAGATATACCTTGGTGTTGTCTTTATGAAAACGTTAATGTAGTTGTATTTTTATGGAGGTCTCCTATCGATGGAGGTGCCCGTTATTGCGCAAAGTCAAGGTGATATAATTTAATGCGTTATTAGTTCATGATAACGGAATTGTAAAGTTTATTGTTAAAGACGAACTTATATAATTGAATGTTCTTGAATGTAGCACAAGAGAATTATTCTGACTTAGTAAAGGAAGGGTGTGGTTCTTAAAATTAACGTGGTACTGGGTTGGTAAACCTTCCTTGTGCTTGGTCTGCTTGTGTCGGGCGTAAGGTAGACACCCCCTTGTAGCCTTAGTATTGATGTCTGTGTGTGTGTTTTTCTGTGTAAGGAATCCAGTTCCGTATCAAGAGTCTCGGGCCCTTTAAAGGCAGGGTTTCCACTCTTGCGACACACCTGAGGGGCTTACTAGTTTCTGCCTGAGCAGTCGGCCAGGAGCCTGTCTAATC
>SNQJ01S0190585.1:0-18083 GCA_010110895.2 Picea sitchensis | reverse complement strand
TTTGGTTATGGTGTGCACATTCGTTCTGTTATAAATGAAACACCTGGACCACCCAAGATGATAAGCATAAGTGAGGATTGCCTATACAAGCTATGGGGGAAACCTATCTACAACTTCAAGGATGAAAGTAATGAGACTATTGTGTCACACTTAAGGGAACATGAAGTTATCCACAATAGACCCACGTGGTGGGAATGGACTCAGCTGGAGGAGTGGGGATGCTCAGATGATCCCGATGCAAGTGACAGTGGAGACAATAGTGCAAAGTAGAATGAGTATCTAGACTTAGAAAAGACAAGTCTCTCAGATTCAGAGGAAGAGACTCACTATGTTGTGGACCATGGAGGAGGCAAATCCAATGGCAGTACCTCCCTCACTAAGAGGGAGTGTTAGGTTATGTAGCTTAGGCAAGTACTTCCACACTAGGGGTGTATAGTAGTGTGGAAGGGGCCCAACTTTTGTCTAGACAATATTATATTGGTGGGGACCACTCAAGCCATCTTGAGATTAAGTCATAGTCATTGGATGTGACTTAAGTTGTCTCAATGCATGATTAAGTCCCCACGATTAGATCAATATCTTGAGGAGAAGATCTAAGGGCCAAGATTGCATGAGAGGAAAGCCCAGGGTTACAAATAACCTAGGAAGCCTCATTTCCTACAGATCTCAAGTGAAGGCAGTTGTACAAGCTAGAGTGGCTCTTCTAAGGAGATCTAGCATTTGGTCAAGTCGAACCAGCTAAGGAGGACCAAGTAGGGTCGAGGAAGCAACCCAAGGAGGACCGAGCAAGGTAAAGAGAGGAGGTTGAGCTAGGGTCACATGCAACATAGAAAACATACATCCCAGAATTCGTGGGAAGTAATTAGGAGGCCGTACGAGTGGTATAGATCACCAACAAGAAGAGGAAAGTAATACCCAGGTAAAAAATCTGAAGATAAGTTTTGTTTACAGTATTTTGCTAAAGGTTAGAGGTGAAATCGAGATATAATATAGCTACAACTTTGTTGTACGACCGCCCAGTGAGTAACCCGCGACTGTACGAGTTCGTACAGGTGGTACAATCCATGCAAACAAAGCCTGGCTGCTATAGTTCTATGTATTCACCGATCTGAGATAAATAAAAGAAATTTTTTGTGTTGAGGAGTAAAGTTTCCAAAATTTATATACTTGCAAATTTTGTGTGGCAGTCTCAAATATTTTTATTGTAAGTTGTTGTATAGATCTAATATTTGAGTTTATAATTATTATTTTATTCACTCTCAACCAGTGTCTCTAGACCCATCAAGCTCGGTCTTGACGCTCTCTGACGCTGCTTCTTCTCTAGGCTCTCCCATGCATGTACCTGATCTAAATTTGCCTCCAGAGTCTCCATAAGGTGCGCAGGACGAGCAAGACCCTCCAATTATGTAGCCTTCTTATGTATTACTTTAGCATTTTGATATTAGGCATATACTGCAGGATCTATAGTAGCAACTATTGTAGTTTTTATTCAGTACAGAGACATTTTGCTAGGCTACTCATAGCTATAGTAATTCTACAGCCTGATTTTTTTATGCAAGTCTTCTCTATGTGAGACTTTTCACATGAATTTTGAATAAAATTTCTCCTAGATCTATTAATATATATATATATACGTGTGTGTGTTTCAAATCTCCATTTCTAACTCAAAATCATTGCATACAAGTACATTCAAAATTGAAACCAACATATTAGATGTAAGACGGTGTATGTACTTTATAGTTATTTGAGGCATGATCGAAAAATCTAGATCATGTTACCTCATCCCGTAAGTGGTCCGGAGGACATATGGGGACCCAAATATTTTATAATTGGCAACCAATTGAGAGATCTAGTTTTAGGTGTAAACTTGTTTATAGTACGACAATTCATCAAAAATCACCTTATTCAAATGGACCAAAAAAGTAAACCAAACAAGATGGAATCCTACATATCCATATAAATGTACTTGATGCAAAAAAAAAATCTGGAATGTTGTTTACAAACATCGTAATGGTATGCCATCTTCAATTATTAGTTCGATCAACTTTTGTCATTTTCCATATTTTAACTTTCGATTTTTTCTTTGATTGAATTTCTATTAACTTTATGCGCGTTGCACGCACCAAATGACTATATTGACAGCTTATGACATCCGACTGATAGTCTTGAAAGTGAACACAACTTTTAGTTTCATGAAAAAATAGCTTCATCATTGTAAAAGTAGATTTTATATATATAAAATCTTCATCATTGTAATCCTCCAATAACTTCATATTTTTCTCCACGCACCACATCAAATAATATTTAACATTTCCATTATTGTCTACAGGTGCAACCACAACAAATACATCTCCTGCAAATAAGGTTGCATATGCCAACAAACAAATCATTAGATCAAAACAATTTTGTACTATAAATTATAATATATATATTTTATATAGCATGTACTTCTATGTATTGTTTAAACATAAAAAACATTTTTGAATTATTTTAACATTTTACCTTCTCTAACAAGATTGGAAACTCTATCACCATTAGTTGACATTGTACTATCATTTGATTCCATCTCTTCTGAGCTTGCAAGTGACATTTTTCCCTTTGTATTAATTTATGTATGTTTCCAAACTTTAACATATTTTCCAATTTTGTTTTCACAAGCTCATCAGATCTTGTGTCCTCTATACAAATAGAACAAAAACAAAATGCATTTTTTTTTATCAAACGCATACACCATTTAGAAGGATTTTGTTTTAATTGAATGCAATTTTTAAGTCCCTTGTATTGTATTGGCTTCATATGGGATCAATCTATCTACATCTTGGATTCCAATATGCCAAAAACACTTGCACGGTTCAAGAATAATTTATTAAAAACTTAAATGAATGTGACAATATGTGTGTGTGTGTGTGTGTGCGCGCACGCACGCACGTTAACTTGACAAATTATTGATATTGAACTTTCATGTGTACAACATATATACACACACATGTGCACATCCCTTGACGGGTTATGTTTGTGGCTTAGAGTTACTTGGCACCATTGAACAACTAGATCAACTGATACAAATTGATTGACAAAATGGTTCATTCGATACCTTCTAAGTGCTTGTTTTACACATGCCCCTACACTGTCATGCCCTCTTTTCCCATGACCAGTCTCAAAGAAATTTTGGCAATGTTTAATGCTTGATTTCTTATGAAGATGACACAACCATTAGAATGATCATGAATATTTGAACTGGCTTGCACATCCATCTGACGATATCCAATGTTGAACATATTCGATCCCACAGGCTTTCAAGGAATCATTTTGTTTATCAAAACAATGTTGTACATAATGAGTATCATGTGTATGATAATCACTTATATAAAAGTGATATTATTTAATAACATGTCAATTCTCATTCAAGGTGCTTTCTATGTTATCAACACTTTGTTGAGCATGTCTATATAGAACGAGGACAAGTATAGAATGATGATATTCACTATGTATTTCGTTTTGTGTGGTGAATGTATAATTCTCTACAAAATCAATTACCGACAAAATCGTCTTAGGTGGAAAAACTTCACTGGATTGTTTGAATTGCAGGTCTATGTGAATGTTTGGTGTATTTATAAATTTCATTTTCAAACTTCTTCAAAAAAATCTATCACAACGATCTTATCGTCTTCAAATCAATTCTTTTGGAAATAACATTTGAAGAATTTGGAGCAGAAATATTGATATATTCACATCTCTTCCAAGTCATTTTTATATTGGACAAAGATTAATCATTCATATCAATATGATACTTGGAGTGAAATAAAACTAGATTTCCACAGTGATCGCATTTTTTTCCACCAACACATTTTTTTGGTAAAATGATTCATCATCTTCTCTTTCAAATAAAATTTGAGATATAATGATACAGATTGTAGAAAGAGGAGGTGAACTTACCCAAAAAATTTTACCAAAATCAAGAAAAGTGTCGTAATACAACTCAAATTCCACATGATAATGACAACAAGTGTCATGAACAATGATGGGTTTAACATGCCATGGTTTTTGTTGCACAAATAGATTGATGGACATTTTAACTTGATTGTGTTTCTCTTTGAACTTATTGAACAATTCTATTTGTGTTTCTAATATATTTTTTGGACGATATTCATATTGACTTCATGTTATTCTTCGTCGCAACACATTCCTTACATTTGTTGAAACACGAGAATTTTCCAACCAATATTGATGGGTCATAGTTTTATCATTTTTTTCAAGTCTATCTTTGTAAGGTTGTCTACAAATAATTGTCCAACAAGTAAGTTCATCATTTCCATCTATTTACAATTGGAATTGTACAATGTTTTTTTTGAGGTTCCCATCACTTTTGTCATATGTTGTGTCAAACGGTCTTTTACATTGCTAGATGAAACAATTGTTGTTTGTATTACTCTATGTGCAAAACCGACATATTTTTTTCTAACCTCCAAAATATTTTAATGCATCTGTTATATTTTCAAATACACTATGTTTCATCTTTATATATTTTTACATTTTTTGTCATTTTTTGAATACCCAATAATGATGTAGCTTCTTTTAACTTTTTTGACCTTATCATACCTCTCAAAATTTGAGTTTGTGTTACTATTGATTTAGTTTTGAAAAAATTATTATAAATCGTTTCAATATGATATCGTATAACATGGTCCAGTTTTGTCCCCAAATTTGTCAGTATCAACATTTTCTAACATTTCATCACTAGTGTTAATATTACTTGCATAAATTTCAATATAATTTAAAAACATAAATTAAATCTATTAAATTTAAAAACACTTGAAATTAACATATATTCAATTTTCCCCCGGATGGGGTGACACGAGGCTCTACGGTGACAGTTGGAATAGCACTCAGCCCGGGCATAAATGTCGATGGCCGCCACCCACAAGTCTGCATTAACGATGGGGGACGGCCATAGCTACAGCTATACGACGGAGGGACTCCTCCCTCGCGCGACCATTTACGCCCACAGCGCACTCGGCATGGAAGGGGTTAAATGCGGACAGGTGACCTCGGCTTCTGGCTATTTGCTTTCTTATGTGCCCGGACAGAGCGGGACTGCTCCTGCTTCGGCTCTGCTTTTCGCTTGTACGCTCTGGTGCAGTCCCGCACTCCTCTCGTCCTGGCACACTACATTTTCGTTGCATTTTGGTAAGGATTGTCCGGGTATTTTGTCTCTGTGTGTGCCGAGACAGAGTCGGTCTGCTCGTGCTCTGCACCTGCAACTGCTCTCGCCCTGGCCCATCAGCTTATCACTGCAACCACTCTATTCATTCACTCATCCCCCGGATACTATGGCTAGAAAGAGAGGCAGACCTCGCCGTGGCGCGACCTGGAATGCCCATAAGGCGCAGCGGCGACAGAAAGAGCAACTGGAACGCGCTCTGGCACTGGCGACCTCCATACTTCGGAAGAAAGCTCGGGCTGAGAAATTGGCGCTGCTCGCCACCATTGCTGAGTCAGGAGCTGGCTGTAGTCGAGATGCCACGACAATTACGCCGGGAGACCGGCAGGAGGCTGGGACTGAGGATGAGTTTCCCACTTGTTTCGTGGTGGAAGACCCGTTCATGGAGGACCTGTCGATTGCAGAGAAGCCCCGCGCCATTGAGGCGACTCACCGGGAGGAACGCAGACCCAATTTGGCACTGGCAGACGATATCCCCGGCTGCATTGTAGAATAAATCCCCTGGCCAGGTGACAACAATCCCACCAGCCACGACATGCAAGTTACTGGAGCAGAGACGAAGGGTGCAGAGGTTGATGCGGAGCAGAGGGAGTTCGATGCTGGTTTTGGAGCGGCGGTGGACTCGAGGAATGTTCCCCTCAGCGACGTGGGTGGCGGTATGCATGACTCTCTCCTCCGTGCAGAGCACCTGGCTCTGGTGTTCGACCTTCGTGGCCACATGTTTGACCTGGAACATAGGGCCCTTCTCATGGGCCAGCGCCTGGACTTGCTCCTCGATGCATATTCCTATGCTCCAACTCAGCGGAAGTGCCCCCTCTGCGCGCAGGCATTTTCCATCCCGACTGGGTCCACGTGGCAGACTGGCGAGGACTACAGGTCACCGGGTACCTAGGTTTTTATGCTCTCTTGGTTCCTAGTCTTATTGTGTTACCGTTTTATGTGCATTTGGACTATAGACATTTGTCCTGGTTTCCTCCGGGCAGGACAGATGCTACTTTACTTCCTGTTTTATCATGCTACTGCTATTTGCTCTCCACCTATGCTGGTTTCCGGTAATCGGCAACATTTTTGGTGATATCAGACCTATACTACTGTATATTTTGTCAAAGTTTTTGTTAATCTAATATAGCAGGTTCCACTTTTTATTTATAAAAAAAACATATTTTCAATTTTCTAAGTTTTAAACTTAAAATTTTCAAACAAATGTTGTATAAAAAATATACAAATTTAAATTAGATTTGTTAACAAATTAATCGAGCAATCATAAATTAATTAAAATCTACTGGTGTTGAAATATCATGTGTGTGTGTGTGGACTTCTGCTTCATTTTTGGCTTCAACGACTTCATCAATGTTATGAGATAAATCTATTTATCTTTTTTGTAAAATATAAATTCCAACTTACAATCACTTATATTAGACAATATGTTTTTGAAATCTAAATATTATCTATAATATGTACGCATCCCTGGTTGGATTTCTTTTTGTTGAACATCAAGATGCAAATCTCTAATTACATTAACATTACTTGTTCATTCAATATTTGCGCGTTGTTTTTTTTTTCTTTTCTTCTATATTAATTTTTTTACCGTTCTATACGACGAGTATCATCCAGAGTGTGATCATATTTTCTCTTTCACTCCCTTTTGTTGCCCATGGTTATTCAATCTGTAAAGGTTTTTTTTTAAATCGTATCTTCAATAAGTTGGAAAAAATTGTTCAATAAACCAAGTTGTTTTAAAAGAGTTTTTGGATTAAAAAAAATGATGTTAAACAAAAGTTTTAAAAAATGATTTTGAAAAACTTTGCTTGAGAAAAACTTCCTTATGACAAATTTTATTCTAAAAAATTATAGACTTTGAAAGGAATTGTTTAAAAAACTTACCTTAAAAAAAATCTCTTTGATATAGGAAAAAATTGCTTATGAAAACCTCCACTTACAACAAAATTGTTGAAAAAATTATTCAATTTAGGAAATGTTGCCTGAAAAAGTGAAAAATAGCGAAAATGTTGCTTCAAAAAGTGAAAAATAGTGAATATGTTACCTAAGAAAGCCAAAATAGTGAAAATGCAGAGTGAGTGTGTGCACAAATGTGATAATATGATTTCGACCAAAAGAATTTATATGATGAGTAAGATTTCCATGGTTGGGATTTTCGGTTTTGATCGGAATAGCCACAGTGTTGTCAATAGATTGTCGACGTTTCGGATCCAAATCAAGATCCATCTTCAAGACAATGAGTATGATTAATGAAGAAAAATCAGTCTGGAGAAGGCCTTGCATAGAGCCAAGAACAAATGGAACAACGCGGCCTTCTCCAGATTGGGTTTTCTTCATTAATCAGGCTCATTGTCCTGATTTGGATCTGAAACGTCGGCAGTCTATTGACAACATTGTGGCTATTCTAATCAAAACCGAAGAATTTATATGTTTATGTTCTGAAGTGTCGTGTTTCCCTATTTTTCTTTGGCCAACGGATGTTTTTAATTTTCACTTTCGGCCAAAAGTTAGCTTTCCGTTAAAACTAATTTTCGTCCGAAAAATACGAACTTTTAGTGGAATTAATATTTCGATCGAAACCCTATAACTATGACACTTTTCAAAAAAACATCTGTTCATTTCAGCTTACTCCAACTTGGGAAGGAGCGAACTCCTTCAAATACTATGAGTCTGGTTTCAGAACTAGTACCAACATTTTCATAATAAAATCTACTTTCATTTGATACAATTTGTATTCAATTTAATTGTTTTTTAGTAATTTTAGTTAATTTAAAAAAAAACATGTCTGCATATTGTTTTTAGATGACATAATGATACAGTAGAATGAAAAATCAAGATTTGCTATAACACGGTCGAAAATTATGGAAAATTTATATTACATAACCTTTCATTGTCCTCTTCAAAAGGGTATTTTTAGATTTTACTTTTAAATAAAAATTAAGGCAGATACAAATCTGTAACTTTTTCAAATTGGTGCTTTCATTTTTAAGGAACATACTGTCAAACAATCGCTAAATTGACATATCAAATGTCAATAAAAAATCTCAAACAATAATCAATAGAAAACTAACAAAATTCATGACAAGTTTTGTTTTTATTGTAAAGTGAAATTCTAAATAAAAAAATACTTTTGTTTACCAAAAATTGAAAAACTTTTGAAAATATATTTTATTTTCTTAAAACAAGAAGGAAAATAGACACCCACATTCAAGATTTTACCCGACAGCAAGAGGGGAATGAGTGTTGGAGCTTGAAGACAAATGTAGTGGGGTTTGTGGGAAACTTGTTGGATTTGTAATTACATGAAGTATGTTTTTGAACCTATAGAGTGAGATTTATGTGTAACAAATTACCCTGAAGCAGTGAGCTAGTTTTTGTGAGTTTTGGAATGGAAACTAGCATCCATGGAGTCCCCAACAAAAGAGATTCTTAGCCAATATGTGTTGGATCCCTGGAGGGAAGTGGAAAGGCCTAAGGGAATGGATGCAAAGAAGAGGGATTTCATTCCTTGGGATGTGCAGGTTGAGGGGAAGAGAGACGGAGGAAATTTAGCTTGTTGTGGGTTATATTGGGATGTGAATTAATGCACCCCCCCTTCCCTCCTGAGGATTCTGCGACCTCTCGATCAAGGATCTTCAAACACCTTGAGTCGAATTAGCTCTCCGGGCCTCCAATAGACCCTAAACAAATGACACACACAGGTCCCTTTGATGTTACCTATAGGTTCAAATTACCCACAACTCTACGCTCTGGTGCTTCTGGTAACACCAATTTGCGAGTAATATCTCCCGCGCTAGACTTCTTTTCCAATGTGACCACGGGTCGTGACCGTGGGCCAACTCTCTTCGTAACTTCGGGCTTCGGCGGGTTTGTGACCTTCACCCTTGTTTCTTTCGAAACACTTTCTGTCGAAACACACAGATCTCTATCACGTGTCCTTCTGGATCTGATGGTCCAACTCTACTTCGGCCTTTGCGACTTTGCGAAGATTTCACTTGCTCCACGCAACTCCTCCGAACTCTATCTTCTGAAATCTCTAATCTGTTGCCACGTATCCTCCTTACAGTCAACAGCTAGGATCACTTCGCGACTTTGGTGATCTCCTCTCTCTTTCGAACCTCCGGGCTACGAAGTGTTGAAAGACTCCACGACTAACCTCCATGCAACTCCCCCAAATATGACTGCCTGGAATGATCCCGCTCCCTCATGGACGAATCTTTCTCGTTAATTTGGAGAGTCTTCAAGGACTCTTCCCTATAGAAGAATTTCACCGCTATCTCTTATGAACTTTTCCTTTCTCAAAATCTCTGACTCCACAGAGTGTTTCTTCAACACTTAATCAAAAACACCTTGCAACAGGTTTTCCTCCACAACTTAGCTTCTTGTGGATGACTACGCACACCTTGCGACAACTCTTCACACTCTTCTGCAAACAAACTTACGCCACTCCTCCTGAGCTCATGAGTCAAAAAGACTCTGTCACGCACTCTCTGTGGACATTATTCACTCTCTGCATACAAAGCTCCAAGTTATCTCTCTTGGAATTATTCCTCCTCAACACTCTTAACGTCTCAGAATGATTCCTTAGATATTTAGCCAAATATCGACCTTGCACACTCCTTGCGACAAACTTCCTTCAACTTGACTCGTGAAGGGAGACTATGCACTCCTTGCAACAGTTCTCAAAGGCTCAATTGTTATCTTTGAACAATATGACTCCGAGCACATTTCTCCCTACGCACACCTTCAAGCTATCCTCTCTAGATTCTCGAGTCAAAATAGACCTTGTCGACGCACACCTTGTGGACACTTATGCATTCCTTGCATACAAAAGCTTCACATTATCTCTTTTGAACTTCTGAATCGAAACAAACTCTGTCAACGCACACATTGTGGACACTTATTTTCTCCTTGCATACAAAAGTTTCACGTTATCTCTTCCGAGCTTCTGAGTCAAAACATATTCTGTCAACGCACACCTTGCGGACACTATGCACTCCTTACACAGGCTCGTCGAAGAGAAACAATTGAGACTTATCGAATATCTCACAGATTCATACATTCAACCATGTAAATGCATTTATAACATAAGAACAAGAAATAACCGAGAATTGCAAATTAACAGAAAGCCTACTTTTCATTCATTCAGATAGACACAACACCAAACATTTGGAACAATGCTTCTTTGTTATATTCATTCAAATGTTATATACACGTGTTCATACAATGCTCTTTAGCAACTCTACAACCCTCAACTACAATGGTCTTTCGCAGCCTCTACTTCATCAACAACCTCATTTGGGCAACAATACATTTATTTATACAACACGAGCTCATTGAGCTTTCCCCCCAAGCTACCTTAGTGTTATCCTATCGAAATAAAAGCTTTCAACTACTAAGGATTTATTACAATAAATGTTGGAGACAGACAGATAAAAACAAACGTTGTGAATTTGTACTGCAATCTACTTCATTAAAAGAAAATACATTACCCAACGATCTCACGCGATCTTCCAGCTCCAAAACATTTAAGAAGTTATTTAATTTTGATCTTTTCATAATATTTGCGTGATATGCCTTCTTAAATTCAAAATCGTCACTTCAAAATGTGCACTAGTGCGCTGAGTTGTCTCCCACTTGTGTTTTGTTGGCGATGCTCCTGCATCATACTTCTCTAGACAAAAATTCATGGACTTTTGTCCATGAGCTCCTGCACTGACTTTCCATGCTTTTGAATATCTGTTTCATTTACCCAACTGGCATCTTCTATTGGGTGTCCTTTCCACTTTACCAAATATTCAAAATAAGTTTTTCTCTGGGTCTTTTTACCAATTTGTGGTTCTATGATCTTCTCCATCTACGGCTTTTCTGCTACAGGCATCTGCTTCTCCCACTGGATCTCCTTCTGATCTTCTGACCCTATGGTGTCATCTTCCCTGTAAGGATACAGGTCTGAAATGTTGAATATGGGTGATATACCCACATCTTCTGACAGCTCCATCTCATAAGCATTTTCACCAAATTTTCTCAGGATCTTGCATGGTCCTATCTTCTTCAGATTCAGTTTGTTATATGTTCCCCTTGGGAACCTTTCCTTCCCGAGATGTGTTAGAACTTGATCTCCCACTTCAAATTGAATTTTTCTCCTATGTTGATCAACTCTGCGTTTATATTCGTTGCTACTCTTCTGCAACTGCTCTTTGATCTGATTATGAAGCTTCTGCATTTCTGCAGCGAAGTCTTCCGCTCCAGCGCTTCTGAATTCATTCTGCTCCATATCTCTTAACTCTGATACTCCTATTAGATTCATCTCATATACTATTTGGAATGGGCTATTTCTGGTACTCTTGTTTATTGAGTCATTATATGCAAACTCTGCTTGTGACAGAATTTGATCCTACTGGCTATGATATTCAGTGACTAGACTCCTTAGAAAATTTCCTAAACTCTGATTTACCACCTCAGTCTGTCCATTCGTTTGAGGGTGATATGTTGAACTAAAAGATAGTTTTGTCCCCAGCTTCTTCCACAATGTTCTCCAGAAATGACCAACAAATTTAGTGTCCTTATCTGAGACAATACTCTTGGGCAATCCATGAAGTCTCACAACTTCCTTGAAAAACAAATTTGCAATGTGCGTTGTATCATTAGTCTTTTGGCATGGGATAAAGTGTGTCATATTTGAAAATCTATCAACTACCACAAATATGGAATCACTTCCTCTTTGTGTCCTTGACAATCTCAACACGAAACCCATGCTTATTGCATCCCAAGGCCTATCTAGAATAGGAAATGGTTGATACAACCCCATATTCTATCTCTTTCCTTTTGCATACTAGCAAATCTTATATATGTTTACAAACGTCTTCACCTCTTCCCTCATACCTACCTAATAGTATGAGTTGTTCAACTGTGTGAATGTCTTGTCATGGCCAAAATGTCCTGCTAAACATCCACTATGTTTTTCCTTAAACAGATTTTCTCTCAATGAGCACTTTGGTATGCACCACTGACAACTTTTAAACAACAATCCATCTTGAATTAGATACTTTGTCCACTGGCTTCTGTCTCTGAGCACATGATTTGCACATGCTTCATATGCTTCTTTAAAATCTGGATCATCACAATACATCTCCTTAAGGTGTTCAAACCCTAAGGTGTTCAAACCCTAAGGTTTTCTCTTGAAATTCCTGCAGAATCAGACATCTCCTGCTCAATGCATCAACAACTTTGTTAGCATTATCAGAAATATGTTTAATGAAAAAAGTGAAATTTTGCAAAAACTCTATCCACTTAGCATGTCTTTGATTTAACTTCTCCTGTCTGGTTATGAATTGTAAAGCTTGATTGTCACTATACAAAAAAAAACTATTTTGGAACAAAGTAGTGCCTCCATTTTTTCAAGGCTTGAATCATTGCATAAAATTATTTATCATATGTGGAGCACTTTCTCTTAGTATCATTCAGCTTCTCACTTAAATATGCAACAGGCCTATTATCTTGGCTCAAGATCGCTCCAATTGCAACTCCACTAACATTACATCTTACTTGAAATGTCTTCCTGAAGTCTGGCAAGACTAGAATCGGTCGTTCTGTTATATTCTCCTTTAATATCCGGAAGTTTTTCTCAGCTTCTTTTGTCCATTTAAAAGACTTATGTCTCTTCCTCACTGTATCCATCATTGGCATACAAATTCCACTGAAATTTCTAATGAACTTTCGATAGAAACTTGTTAATCCATGAAAGTTTCTCACCTCAAATATGCTTATTGGCGATGACCATTCTCCGATTGCTTTCACCTTCTCTGGATCCATCTTCAATTCATTTGAAGAGATCACAAAATCCAAGTAAATTAGTTTTGTCTTCATAAAAGATGATTTATTCAGATTTATCAGCAGCTTCTATCGCTGCAATCTTCTTGTCACTAATGTCAGATGTCTCAAATGCTCTTCTTCAGTTTTACTGAAGACTAGTATATCATCCAGATATACAATCACAAACTTACCAATAAAATTCTTTAATACCTCATTCATCAACCTCATAAAAGTACTTGAGGCATTTGTTAAGCCAAATGGCATAAGAATCCATTCATACAACCCTTCATTTGTTTTGAAGGTTGTTTTCCACTCATCACCTTCTCTCATTTTTATCTGGTGATATCCACTTTTCAGATCTATCTTTGAAAAATAATTTTCTCCACTCAAACAATCCATTAAGTCATCATCCTTGGTAGAGGAAATATGTACCTGATAGTGATCTTGTTTATGGCTTTTGAGTCTGTACACATTCTCCATCCTCCATCCTTCTTTGGACTTAACACAGTTGGTATTGTGCACAGACTCAAGCTTTCTCTGACTAACCCTTTGTCCATCAAATCATGGACTTGTCTCTTTACCTCCTCATTCTCTTGAGGTGTTAATTTGTACGTTGCTTTGTTCAGCAGACTCGCTCCTGGTATTAGATCAATGTGATGGTTGATACTCCTGATGGGTGGCAATGAGCACGACAACTCATCCACTACTATGTCAACAAAATTCCCTAACAGTTCCTAAACTTCTCCAGGCAAAGCATCCATAGAAGTATTTGTAAGGACAACTCTGGGTTTCCTTACCACAACAAAGTGCATCTCTTGTTCCTTCTGAACTTCACTCAAGAGTTCCTTCCCACTCATGAGAAGTATGTGTGTGTTTGCTTCTTCCTTTACTTCATTTTCCTCAATTGGCAGCAACATGTGTGTTCTAGTATTCTTCTCCAAAGTATAAATATTTTTTCTCCCATCATGAATGACATTCTTATCATACTGCCATGGTCTCCCCAACAAAATATGACATACATCCATGGGAATCACATCACACAAAATCTCATCTCTATATCCTCCTATCTTAAATTCAACTAAGCATTGTTTAGTTATCGTTACCTGGTGACCTTTTTCCAACCATGAGACTTTATACGGAGTTGAATGTTCATTTGTCTCCAGCTCTAGCTTCTCCACCATCTCTGTGGATACTAAGTTATCAGTTCTCCCACTGTCAATTATCACCTTGCAAACTCTATCTTTAGTCTTGCAAACAGTCATGAACAAATTGTTCCTCTACAGTGGTTTTTCAACCTTTGGCTCTGGCTTCAAGAGAACCTTCTTCATCACCAAAGACCTCCCATCTTCTGCACCTTCTGCTTCAACATTTCGTTTATGTGCTTCTGAAATGTGAGCTTCACCTCCTCCTTCTTTCTTTCTCTCGGAGCATTCCCAAGACATGTGTCATGTCTTTCCACATGCATAACACTTCACTTCACCTCCTCTGCCTCTTCCTCTTCCTCGAGGAAAAGAGTTTATTCCACCATACTATCTCCCTCGGGAACTTCCTCCTCATTCCGAGTGACTAAGTGGTTTTTCAGTCTCAACCTTGGGCTTTTGTGCCTTGTCATGGGCAATTCCTTTGCCTTTATTTAGAGTTCTTCCTCTGCTTCGCTGGCTCTTCTTTCTAGCCAACTTCTCTTATGCCTCCAGCGCAATCTGATAAGCATCCTCCAATGTATTTACGGTCATCATGATGATTTCATATCTCGGGCCATTTATATATCTAGCAACCTTTTCATCATCTTTTTCTCTCTTTTCAGCCCTGATGTTCAGTTTGTAGAACTCCTCTGTGTACTCTTTCACTATCATTCCTTTCTATCTCAAGTTCTGCAACTTTCTAAATAGATTTATCTGCTAATCCTTGGGTATGAATTTAGATTTTAGCGGTTGGCTACCATTCTATCCCAATTCTTAATCTTTTGCTTTCCCTTGCATCTTTTGTCAGCCTGCAGTTCATCTCACCATAGCGTTGCATGTCCTTTTAATCTAGTGAGAACATGTTTCACCTTCTTCTCCTCATCGACATCTTCATAGTCGAAGTACTTGTCCATTGACCTTATCCAATCCACCAATTCTTTAGCATCTAAATTTCCTTCATACATTGGGATGTTTATCTTTGCTCTAGCTCCCAATTTGACAACCGCTTTCAACAAGCGTTCTTCTGCAACATCTTCAACTACAACTTCTTCATTCTCTGCATCACTGACGTCTCCAACATCAGGTGCTCTCCTTTTTGTTGTCTCCATATCATCTAACCTTGCACGTAGTTCTCGCATCTCCCTTTCCATAGCTCGATTTGCTACAAGTGGCTCTGCACGTCTTCTGGGCGACATTTTGTTGAACTTTCTTCTTTTACACAGCTACTACTTGATGTATCTGATACCACTTGATGATATCAGGCTATCTCCTCTTGCCTACAGAAAATTAATTATGTGGCTCTGATACTTCTTGATGCAACCCCCCTTCCCTCCAGGGGATTCTGCAACCTCCTGGTCAAGGATCTTCAACTACCTTGGGCCGAATTAGCTCTTTGGGCCTCCAATAGACCTTGAACAAATGACACACATAGGTCCCTTTGATGTTACCTGCAGGTTCAAATTACCCACAACTCTACGCTCTGGCGCTTCTGGTAACACCAATTTGCGATTATTAGCTCTCGCGCTAGACTTCTTCTCCAATGTGACCACGGGTCGTGACCGTGGGCCAACTCTCTTTGTAACTTCGGGCTTCGGCAGGTTTGTGACCTCCACCCTTGTTTCTTCCGAAACACTTTCTGTTGAAACACACGGATCTCTGTCGCGTGTCCTTCTGAATCCGACGGTCCAATTCTGCTTCGGACTTTGCGAAGATTGCACTTGCTCCACGCAAATCCTCTGAATTCTATCTCTCGAACTCTCTAATATGTTGTCATGTGATCTCCGCTCTTCAAACACTTTGGAACCTTCGGGCTACAAAGTGTTGAAAGACTCCACGACTAACCTTCGTGCAACTCCCCCAGATCTGACAGCTTGGAATGATCTCGCTCCCTCCTGGACGGATCTTGCTCGTTAATTTGGAGAGTCTTCAAGGACTCTTCCCTATAGAATAATTCTCACCTCTATCTATTCTGAGCTTTTCCTTTCTCGAAACCTCTGACTCCATAGAGTGTTTCTTTGACACTTAGTCGAAACTTACCCTATGCACACCTTGCAATGGGTTTTCCTCCACAACTTAGCTTCTTGTGGATGACTGTGCACACCTTGCGACAACTCTTCACACTCTTTTGCAAACAAACTTACGCCACTCCTCCTGAGCTCATGAGTCAAAAATAATTTTCCACGCACTCTTTGTGGAAACTATTCACTCTCTGCATACAAAGCTCCAAGTTATCTCTCTTGGACTTGTTCCTCCTCAACACTCTGAACGTCTCAGAATGACTCCTTAGATATTTAGCCAAATGTCGACCTTGTGCACTCCTTGAGACAAACTCCCTTCAACTTGACTCGTGAAAGGCGACTGTGCACTCCTTGCTACAGTTCTCAAAGGCTCAATTGTTCTCTTTGAACAATATGACTCGGAGCACGTTTCTGCTTATGCACACCTTCAAGCTATCCTCTCTGGATTCCCGAGTCAAAATAGACCCTGTCGAGGCACACCTTGCGGACACTTATGCACCCCTTGTATACAAAAGCTTCATGTTATCGCACACCTTGCAGACACTTATGCACTCATTGCATACAAAAGTTTCACGTTATCTCTTCTGAGCTTCTGAGTCAAAACAGACTCTGTCAACGCACACCTTGCAGACATTATGCACTCCTTACACAGGTCGTCGAAGAGAAACAATTGAAACTTATCTAATATCTCACAGATTCATACATTCAACCATGTAAATGCATTCATAACATAAAAGCAAGAAATAACAGAGAATTGCAAATTAACAGAAAACCTACCATTCATTCTTTTAGATAGACACAGCAACACAAAACATTTGGAACAATGCTCCTCTATTATATTCATTCAAATGTTATATACACGGGTTCATACAATGCTCTTCAACAACTCTACAACCCTCAACTACAATGGTCTTCTGCAACCTCTACTTCATCAACAACCTCATTTGGTAAACAACATTTATTTATACAACACGAGCTCTTTGAGTTTTTCCTCCAAACTACCTTAGTGCTATCCTATCAAAATAAAAGCTTTCAACTACTAAGGATTTATTACAATAAATGTTGGAGACAGACAAATAAGAGCAAACATTGTGAATATGTACTACAATCTACTTCATTAAAAGAAAATGCATTCCCCAACGATCTCACGTGATTGTCCAGCTCCAAAACATTTAATAAGTTCTTTAATTTCGATCTTTTCAAAATATTTGTGTGATATGTCTTCTTAAATTCAAAATCATCACTTCAAAATGCACGCTAATGCATTGAGTTGTCTCCCACTCGTGCTTTGTTGGCGATGATCCTGCATCATGAGTGGACAATAGAGATACTCTTTCTTGTGGATTTGTAGCCCCAACTCATGGGTGATTTTCTATTTAGATTTGGAGCATCATTGTGTGTTTTACTCCGATTTTTTAGCATTTATATGTTGTTGTGTTAATGTTAATTTAGCTACATTCATGTTTTAAAAATGTTGTTCAATGCATGGGCATTTTTAGCATGTTGCATGCATTTTAATTTAGTGAGTATCATAAAAAAAATGTTGGGTTTATTAGTGGGGGTGCTACATACATATAGTGATATAGGTTTTTCCAATTGGTAGTCGT
Organism: Picea sitchensis; assembly: GCA_010110895.2. Taxonomy (NCBI): domain Eukaryota; kingdom Viridiplantae; phylum Streptophyta; class Pinopsida; order Pinales; family Pinaceae; genus Picea; species Picea sitchensis. Next base: position 241 of record SNQJ01S0190585.1, on the reverse strand, counting down.
CCTCTTATTGTGCTTCTCTACCACTAATGATTTTTGTGGCACTCTGTGTGATTGGCATATGCAATGATTATTGGTAAGATTTTTTGTTGTGAAGAGGTGTATTGAAGTGTCAAATCTTGTATGCTCTTCGATGGACAATATTATATTAGTACTAGACTAAAGAAGGTTCAAGTCATATATTGTTGGCATAACATTGTGAATGTTTGTCAACATCTGTTACAAACGAGCTTGGGTGCCATCA
>SNQJ01S0190582.1:0-18084 GCA_010110895.2 Picea sitchensis | reverse complement strand
TACTAGTTTGTAATGTTTTTTTAAATAAATGTATTACATGATACTTTTTAGTTTGGTTTACGATTATCAAACCTATAATTTATCAACCCAAAAAATTAATCTTATTTATCATACTTAAATTGAATTTATTGATTAATAAAAAATATTAAATTAAAAAATTAATGATTAGTGATTTTATGTATAATCAAATATAATCAAATAAATATTTATGGATAAAAATTAATCTTATTTATCATACTTAAATTGAATATGTTGGTTAATGAAAAATATTAAATAAAAAAAATTAATGAATAATGATTTTATGAATAATCAAATATGATCAAATAAATACTTATGGATATTATTTTCATTGGAGACAAAATTCATCATCAAAATTATTATGATAAAGGGAGAAAATCTAGAATTGTGTGGCATATTAGTCTAGATTACCATATGATAGATTACCATATAATTGATACTATCAAAAAAATTGGTGGACAAAAATATCCTTGCTTGATTATGGATGATTATCTTTAAAAAGATGAGGAACCAAACATTTCAGCATCCAACTTGTTATGGAATGTAAGGTGCTAAGACCTTTTTCTTTAAAAATATCATTTGCTTAATCACCATGGGGATTAAATTGGCTTCATTAGGAAGAGTTAAATATAAAAATTTATCCATACCTTACTTTAGATTAGTACACATCCAAGTTAACCAAAGTGTTAATAATTAAATTTCTCTTATATCGAATGTGAAATGTATGTATATTTGGAAAATGTTGGACTATGCAATAAATTCTTTGTAGAAGAGATAGTGATTGCCAATTTGTTGAAGAGTACCAAATGCATTTCCCTCTAAACATATGTTGCAATTTTGAACTATAAACTATGAGTGACTATCAATAATTAGGGAATTAATATGAAGCAACAAGGTTTACGTTTGTTGCCATGACAAAGCACAAAATTTTCAGCATGATTATTTGTTGATATTCCTATTCCTATTGAATGGCATAACCTCTCTCATTTCTTATCATGCCTTTGAAATTAACACGATGTGGATTACCCCATAATGCAACATTGAAATTGAGTTTAAGAAAATGGGTTAAATGAGGTGTCCACCTTATAGTGCAGTCCACAATTGTACAATTAGAACCTAAGTATTGGTTAAACATTTAAGTTGAGATTCCCTAAAATTCTAAATTAGTTTCTTGTTAGTCAACCCCCTTGAAATTTGTAGAAGAGATTTGATCTATAAACTATTGTGGATATTCCACTAGAACAACTTGTTGCAACAGATCTTCTATTATGCTAAAATATTTTATTATGCAAGTTTATTTCCTTAGATCGCATATTTATTATAACTAGTTTAATGCTTGCAAAGGTCTTAGTGTGTAGAACAATGTCAAGGGGTTGAAAACTATGCTTGCAAATTTTTTATCCCAAAAATTGTCGTTTGATGCCTCTAAATGGTTATGGAAGGTTTCAAACCCCAACTTCAAACTGGGACCTACCACTAAAATGGGCCCTACAAGCCAATTCCTCTAAATTTTCCACCTAGAAAGTACCAAGATAGATAACAAATTATACAATGATCCAATCTGAATCAATGTCTTCACAAAAACGAATTCAAATATTTCTTTAATTATTTTCTTCTATATGATGCAAAGAAGACGACACTTATCCCCAAAGATCCATTTATTTATTTATAGCCATAAATTCCATGTGACTAAGCCTAGTGTCATCCCCGACAATTGATTTCTTAGTTGCAATGAAAATGAACCTTGAGGCCCTATATAGTTGAAGAACACCATATCTTATTTGTGTGGAATGCTCAACCTCATCCCAATCACAAATAACAGGGCTAGATGACACAAGATTAATAAGTGATATAGTATCTTAAATATGATAAAGCACTTTACAAATTGTGTTGAACCTCATTTTCTAAAGTTATTCCATGTGAGATTTCATTTTTCAATTTGAAATTAGAGGAAAGTTGAGATTTTTTTTCACAAACACTAATGAATATTTATTAATCAAAAAAATTATAACTAAATCTCATGATGAGGTAGTACATATTAGGTTGTTCGTTGTCAAAAGGATGTTCAAAAAATACGTATAGATTAACTATGTCTACCCAAAGCATGTGGCCTTCAAAAAGATGTAAAAAAATATAGAATAGTTATGTTCCTACTGTCTTAATTAACATGAGAAAATATAGATGCTAGAACTAACATGAAAAAATGACATACACTATTTTGAGAGTAAGCATTCAGGATCTAATAGGAGATTGAAAGAAATATTGTTTCTGAAAGACTTCCCCAGTGTTACTCCATGTAATTTTTCATTCATTCAGTTTGTTGCTCATCGTTGGAACTGCGAGGAGGGGCCAATTGAAGTTGAAGCCACGAGGGGCCAGGTAGCCTAGAAGATAGAAAAGTTGCATGATTGGCTACAAGTGGCTTTCCATGGTCCCAAGACATTGCACCATGAACTTCTTCCAACACATCCAGTCATTGATTTCACTGGTGAAGAATTCCCATAACAATGTCATATTTTAATGAAGTGTTTTTCTCCTATTTGCTAGAGGCTTCCCTATGCTAGGGAAAGGAGGATGACAAAGCTAAAACGAAATCTTTCAACCGCTTGAGCGAGAGATGTCATTTCAAATGATCTTGAGAGTGCACGAGAAAAGAGTCTAATAACAAGAGAATTGACCCAAAGGAGGTTCGTAATCCACAATAACCCTCAAAGGGAGGTGAAGCCTCGAAAACCAGAGTCCCTAGGTGTAAATTGGAGAAAACTAGACCGCCAGAAGTGGATGCCCAAAGGCAAGCAGACACCAGAGACAAAGCATCAAGCTTCCAACCTGAACTATGAAAATCCATGAGCAAGGGAGGACGAAATATCCCACCACTTTGTCACGGTTTTCCATCTTTGCATTCATAAGGCACCGTGGGAAGAAGATGGGTCATGCAAGACATAAATGTTAGTGGTATTAGTGTTGTATGGGCCTTTAAGGTTGGGATCTTGATGTGAGTCACCATTTGTGACGTGTTGAATGGATTGTGACCCTGAGATAATATAAAGACACCCCCCCTTTTTAAATTATAAATATATGGAACAAGGGGAGAGGGAACCATGAATTCATGGAATGGCTTGGTCATAACATGTTGAGTTGATGAATAGAACCCTTGCAATACATTAAGTAGCTCTATTGGCCCTTTCATCTACTGATCCATTATGTTTACTAACGCAGCCTCTCACCAACCCACAGGTCGGAAGGTCCACGTACACGTGATCTTTCCCCTTACACTGGCCCGAAGAGCTCTCGGAAATGGCTCCTCTATTTCCCTTTCGGAAAATCTACACCCACAGTTAACTTCGAGAAATTCCCCCTTATATTTCGAGATATCGGACTTCGCACTTTCGCGAGTCCGGTAGTCAATCGCCTTGTCTCTCAATCTCCAAAACCCGAAAGCAGTCAACCCTTGACCTTTCCCTCGCTTGTTTTGTATCTCTCCTTATCGCGATTTCAGGGGTTGCGATGTCAAGCAACTTGTCCCCTCGACTCCCGAAACCCGATTTACCGAAACTCCGATGCGCTTGCAAGGTTGACCTCTCAACAGCTCTTTATTCCTTTGGGACTTCGGACTTCGTGATTTTCGTGAATCCTGATACAAAGATTTTGGGACTTCACCCCACGAAACCCTGAAATGGTCAACGCAGTTGACTTCTACGTCGATAGGGTGCCACCTGTCCACCTTGTTGGCTCCTATGGTCCTACACAATCCTATTGATCCTTCACGGCTTCACTCTTCACGATTTCGTGAACTTTTATACCAAGTCTCGACCCTTCAACTCATGAAATCCCGATAGGCGATTTCACGAGTGATCCAACGGCCCCTGGCTGACTTGGATCATCAGCTCTGTCTCTCCTGAGCTTAAACCTTTAAAACAATCTCCATAACTCCCCTGCTACTCTGCGAGATCTAATGACTCGCGGGACTTTGTGAATTCTCCATGAAGAATTCCGACCATCTGTTTCCTCCTTGACGATTTTCTGCGAAATGAACTAAGTATTTCTCCATGAAACTTGTCCACCCACGGCACGAACTTACGGTGCCTTCTCAATACTTCCAGGCACAAACTTTTTGTGCTACCCTTCAACAATTTCAAAGGCTTTATCCTTCCTGATCCTTTCACAACTCCGAGTCTTAAAGAAGACTCTTGCGTGCACTCCTTGCGGCAACCTTCAAACACTTCAAGTGTTGAACACTTTCGACCTTGCGCACTCCCTGCAGCAACAGTCCTCCAACAACTTCTCAGGTTTCAATCCCTGGATTCAAACTTGGCTTGTGCACACCTTGCACGACTCTTGTGCCTAACTACACTTCTGAGGAAATGAGAACAAAATAAAAACTATATGAGCCTTCAGAGATACAACTCTGAATTCTTGTCGACGCACTCCTTGCGGACAACTTCTACTGCACTCCTTGTAGGAATCCTTGCTCATATAGAGAAACAATTGAAACTCATTCCTTACTCTCTCTCTCTCAGATTTCAAACATTCAACAAGAAATCATTCATACATAGAATAAAAGCAATTGCATGACAGAAAGAGTAAAGCATTCATGAACACAATATTCAACATACATATGCAGAGAACAAACACAATGCCATGAATTTGAATCAAAGCTCTCTCTATTAATTCAAATCTCTGTACATGGGTGTTTTTGCACAAATATCTGCTCTTGCTTCTGTATGCTCTATGCTCTCCCTGTTCTCTCTAATGTTACAATGATACAAGTGAGGGTGTCTATATCCGTTTTCCCTCCGGCTCTAAAACTGTCTAATCTGAGAATTAAATTCTATCTACCTATTTTATCTCGACATAAATGCCTCTATCTACTTCAGACGAGAGCGGGATGCTCAAGGTCTGATTACATTATACAAGTGCGCTCCTTCTTAATTATCTCATTTAATATTGGCGCATTAACTTAAGATATTTTCAAATTGCGATGGGTGCCTTTCCAGCTGTCTTCCACATCCACGCGCGCTCGCTTGAGATGCTCCTGCATCATACTCCCTCGCTTGAAAATTTTCATGGGATCCCATCCATGAGCTCGTGCACAATCTGTCCATGCTTCTGGATCTCTGCTTCATTCTCCCAGCTTGAATCTTCAACCGGATGGCCTTTCCACTTGACCAAATACTCAAAGTATTCTTTTCTTCTGGTCTTCTTACCAATTCTTTTATCCAGTATGCGCTCCATCTGCGGCTTTTCTTCAACCGGCATCTGTTTTCATCGTTGAACCTCTAGTTGTTTATGTCCTGTCCCTGCTTCCTCAGCTTTATATGGGTACAAATCCGAGACATTGAATATCAGATAAATTCTGATCCCATCGGGTAATTCAATCTCGTGAGCATTTGCCCTGAATTTTCTCAAGATCCTACATGGTTCGATTTTCTTCATCTTGAGTTTATTGTATGTTCCCCTTGGGAACCTTTCCTTTCTCAGATGTGCAAGAATCAAATCACCAAATTCAAACTAAAGTTGTCTTCTGTGTTGATCTGCCCTGCGTTTATACTCCTGGTTTGAATTCTGCAATCGGTCCTTCACCTGGCTGTGAAGTTCCTTCATCACCTCTGTGAAATCTTCTGCACTAGCGCTCCTAGTTCCATTCAGTTCTGAATCCCTCAACTCAGAAATCCCTCTCGGATGCATGCCATAAACAATCTGAAATGGACTCTGCCCTGTGCTTCTGTTTACTGAGTCATTACAAGCAAACTCCACCTATGGTAATATGTTGTCCCACTGGCTGTGGTGTTCTGTTACCAAGCTCCTCAGTAAGTCTCCCAGACTTCTGTTCACTTCTTCAGTTTGCCCATTCGTCTGAGGATGATAAGATGAACTAAACGATAAGTTTTCTCCCAGCTTCTTCCATAAGGTTCTCCAGAAATGTCCTATGAACTTCGTATCTCTATCCGAAACTATACTCCTTGGTAAGTCGTGAAGTCGAATGACTTCTTTGAAAAACAGATTCGCAATGTGAGTTGCGTCACTGGTTTTTTGACATGGAATGAAATGTGCCATTTTGGAAAATCTATCCACTACCACAAAGATCGAGTCAAACCCTCTTTGTGTCCTTGGCAATCCCAATACAAAATCCATGTTGATTGCATCCCACGGCTTCTCAGGTATGGGCAATGGTTGATAAAACCCTGCATTTTGTCTCCTTCCTTTCGAATGCTAACAAATTTTGCATCTATCCACAAATCTCTTGACCTCTGCTCGCATTCATGGCCAAAAGTATGACTCGTTCAGCTTTGTGAATGTCTTGTCATGACCGAAGTGTCCGACCAATCCTCCACTATGTTTCTCCTTCAGCAAATTCTCCCTCATGCAGCATTTTGGAATACAAATTTGATTGCCCTTAAACAACAATCCTTCCTGGATCATGTATTCTTCCCAATGGATTTTATCTCTGAGAACTGGATTCTCAGCTGCTGCATATGCCTCCTTAAAATCTGGATCATCTACGTACATGTCCCTGAGATCATCAAAACCCAACGTTTTGACTCTGAACTCCTGCAATAGCAAACACTTCCTGCTCAAAGCATCAGCAACTTTGTTAGCAATACCAGAAATATGTTTAATCACAAAAGTGAAATTCTGCATGTATTCAACCCATTTAACATGTCTTTGATTCAACTTCTCCTATTGAGTCACAAATTTCAATGCATGATTATCACTATATAAGACAAACTCCTTGGGAATCAAGTAGTGTCTCCATTTCTTCAATGCCTGAACAATAGCATAGAACTCCTTGTCATATGTGGAGTATTGCATTCTCACTTCATTCAGTTTCTCGTTGAAGTATGCTATCGGCCTATCTTCTTGGCTCAAGACTGCCCCTATTGCAAATCCACTTGCATCGCATTTCACTTGAAATGTCTCGGAAATCAGGCAACACCAGAATTGGTTGTTTCGTGATCTTCCTCTTCAACAATTTGAAACTCTTTTTAGCCTCTTCTGTCCAGTGAAAAGATTTATGTCTTTTCTTTACTGTGTCTATCATTGCTGCACTAATTCCACTGAAATTCCTGATGAAATTTCAGTAGAAACTAGCTAATCCATGAAAACTTCTCACCTCAAAGGTATTCTTCGGTGATGGCCAATTCTTGATTACCTCCACCTTATCTGGATCCATCCTCAACTTATCTGCAGAAATGACAAACCCCAAATAAATGAGCTATGTCTTCATGAATGAGGAATTTTTCATATTTATCAAAATCTTTTCCTGTTGTAGCCTCTTCATCATCGTAGCCAAATGCTTCAAGTGTTCAGTCTCTGTTCTGCTGAAAATCAATATATCATCGAGATATACGATAACAAACTTTCCGATGAAATCCTTCAGGACTTCATTCATCAACCTCATGAAGGTACTCAGTGCATTTGTTAAGCCAAACGACATAACAAGCCATTCATACAACCCTTCATTAGTCTTGAATGTTGTTTTCCATTCATCACCTTCTCTCATACGAATCTGGTGATATCCACTTTTCAAATCAATCTTCGAAAAAAATTTGCTCCGCTTAAGCAATCCATCAGCTCATCCATCCTTGGCAATGGAAACCTGTACCTGATAGTTATTTTGTTGATCGCCCTTGAGTCAGTACACATCCTCCAACCTCTGTCTTTCTTTGGACTGAGTACTGTCAGAACAACACACAGACTCAAGCTTTCTCTGACCAACCCTTTGTCCATCAAATATTGGACTTGTCTTTTGACCTCTTCATTCTCCTACGGCGTCAATCTGTACGCTACTTTGTCTGGAAAACTAGCTCCCGGAATGAGATCAATATGATGACTCACACTTCGGATCGGTGGCAACGAACGAGGTAGTTCGTCCACTACTATGTTAGTGAATTCTTCCAGCAGTTCCTGAACCTCTTCTGGTAAATCATCTACCCTTGTGCTGGTTAAAACAATCTTTGGCTTCCTGAACACAATGAATTGTGGCTCCTCCTTCCTCTTAATCTCTATAAGAAGTTCCTTCCCACTCATGAGAAGTACAGTGTTGTTTACTTCAGGTTTCACCTCCTTATCTTTGATTGGAAGTAACATGTGAGTTCTCCCATTTTTATCTAGGGTGTATGTGTTATTTCTCCCATCATGAATCACATTCCTGTCATATTGCCATGGTCTACCCAGCAATAGATGACAAACATCCATAGGAATAACATCACACAAGATCTTATCATTATATCCCCCTATCTTAAATTCAACTAAACAGTGTTTAGTGACATTTACCTGATGTCCTTTTTGCAACCATGAGACTCTGTATGGGCTTGGATGTTCAATCGTCTCTAGCTCCAGCTTTTCTACCATCTCGGTTGAAACGAGATTATCTGTACTACCACTGTCTACAATGACCTTGCATACCCTATCCTTGGTCTTGCAAGCAGTCTGAAATAGTTTGTTTCTTTGGATTGAACTTTCCACTTCCTTCTCTGGTGTCAAAAGAACTTTTCGCATCATCAACGATCTTCCACCTTCAACATATTTTGCCTCAACATTCCGCCTTTGAGCTTCGGTAATGTGAGCCTCTCCTTCCTCGTTCTTCTTATCTGGACATTCAAAAGACTTGTGTCCAGCCTTTCCACATGTGAAGCACTTTATCACTCCACCTCTTACTCTTCCTCTACCTATGGAACGAGGAATCATATTGTTATCAGCATACTGTCCCTTTGGACCAATATATTGCCCTCCTTGTTCAGCGTATTGCCCTCTCTAACACAATTCCCTCGGTGTGAGCTTCCACCTCTCTCAGTTCGAGTCTGAGGTTTCTTCCACTCCTCCTTAGGCTTCTGATTTCTTTCCTGGACAACTGACTTGCCCCTGGGATGACTTCTTCCACGCCCTCTTTGACCTTGCTTTCGGCTCAGCTTCTCTTCAGCTTTCAGAGCCATTTGATAAGCATCTTCCACCGTTCGGATGGTCAACATACTCATCTCATCCTGAATTTCATATCTCAGGCTATTCATATACCTGCCTACTTTCTCATCATTGCTTTTGCGATGACCTGCCCTAATATTCAAGCTGTAGAACTCTTCAGTGTATTCCTTTACTGACATCAGCTTCTGTCTCAAGTTCTGCATCCTCTTGAACAGAGTAATTTGATAATCTCTGGGGATGAATTTTACCTTCATCTTTGCAATCATCCTGTCCCAACTCTTAATTTTTTGCTTGCCTTGGCAATGCCTGTCAGCTTGTAGTTCATCCCACCACAATGTTGCATGTCCTTTTAATCTCGTGACATCATGCTTGACCTTCATGTCCTCTTCGACATCTTCATAGTCAAAGTATGTGTCCAGAGCTCTAATCCAGTCTAGAAGCTCTTCAGCATCCTGGTTTCCCTCATAAGCTGGAATGTCCATCTTTTCCCTTGCGCCCATTCTTACAACGGCTTTAAGCAAGCGTTCATTCACTGCATCTTCTACTGTGACTTCTTCTTCTCCATGTCTAGCATCATCTTCATTCTCGGACTCACTGAGATCCCCCATATCAGTTGTGCGCCTCTGTGTTGTCTCCATGTCCTCAAGTCTGGCACGTAGATCACGCATCTCTCTTTCCATCTCTGGATTCAGCATCTGCCTACCCCTTCTTCTTGTCATTTCCCTCTCTTCTGGCAGATCAGGTGATTGTCTATCTCTTCTCCTCGGCGACATGATGAATCTCTCTTTTCCCTGCTATAGAAAGCAAAGAAACCTTTCTGTCCTCTGATACCAAAGATGACGCAGCCTCTCACCAACCCACAGGTTAGAAGGTCCACGTACACAGGATCTTTCCCCTTACACTGGCCCGAAGAGCTCTCGGAAATGGCTCCTCTATTTCCCTTTCAGGAAATCTTCACCCACAGTTAACTTTGAGAAATTCTCCCTTATACTTCGGGAGATCAGACTTCGCACTTTCGCGATTCCGGTAGTCAATCGCCTTGTCTCTCAATCTCCAAAACCTGAAAGCAGTCCACCCTTGACCTTTCCCTTGCTTGTTTTGGATCTCTCCTTATCGCGATTTCGGGGGTTGCAATGTCAAGCAACTCGTCCCCTCGACTCCTGAAACCCGATTTACTGAAACTCCGATGCGCTCGCGAGGTTGACCTCTCAACAGCTCTTTATTCCGTCGGGACTTCGGACTTTGCGATTTTCGTGAATCCTGATACGAAGATTTCGGGACTTCACCCCACGAAACCCTGAAATGGTCAACACAGTTGACTTCTACGTCGATAGGGTGCCACCTGTCCACCTTGTTGGCTCCTATGGTCCTACACAATCCTATCGATCCTTCGCAGCTTTGCGCTTTGCGATTTTGCAAACTTTAATACCAAGTCTCGACCCTTCAACTCACGAAATCCCGATAGGCGATTTCACGAGTGATCCAATGGCCCCTGGCTGACTTGGATCATCGGCTCTGTCTCTCCTGAGCTTAAACCTTTAAAACAATCTCCGTAACTCCCCTGCTACTCTGCGAGATCTGATGACTCGCGGGACTTCGCGAATTCTCCACGAAGAATTCCGACCGTCTGTTTCCTCCTTGACGATTTTCTACGAAATGAACTAAGTATTTCTCCATGAAACTTGTCCACCCACGGCATGAACTTACGACGCCTTCTCAATACTTCCAGGCACAAACTTTCTGTGCTACCCTTCAACAATTTCAAAGGCTTTATCCTTCCTGAGCCTTTCACAACTCCGTGTCTTAAAGAAGACTCTTGTGTGCACTCCTTGCGGCAACCTTCAAACACTTCAAGTGTTGAACACTTTCGACCTTGCGCACTCCCTACAGCAACAGTCCTCCAGCAACTTCTCAGGTTTCAATCCTTGGATTCAGACTTGGCTTGTGCACACCTTGCACGACTCTTGTGCCTAACTGCACTTCTAAGGAAATGAGAACAAAAGCAAAACTATCTGAGCCTTCAGAGATACAACCCTGAATTCTTGTCGACGCACTCCTTGCAGACAACTTCTACTGCACTCCTTGCAAGAATCCTTCCTCATATAGAGAAACAATTGAAACTCATTCCTTACTCTCTCTCTCTCAGATTTCAAACATTCAACAAGAAATCATTCATACACAACATAAAAGCAATTGCATGACAGAAAGAGTAAAGCATTCATGAACACAATATTCAACATACATAATGCCCTCTTTAAAAGGAACTTGTCACTTTTGTAACTTAATCCAAATGGATCTAGTATGGCATGAAGAAATCTCATCATGAGATCAAAATTAAACTTAATAGCACCTAAACCACCATAGAATTTCTTGCTCCAAAATTAATGAATTTTAAGTGTTGAAAATACGTTATTTGAAACACATAATCATTAGAAAGCCATGCTAGAATTAAAAGGTGGGAATTAGTTCCATGAATATTCCTAGAACAAAGTTGGGGAACCATCCCTAATATCCCAAACATTGTTTACATGAACAAACTACATATTACATTTGATCTTATTCCATAGGTGGGAACTTGTAAGAAATAACAAAGCTTTGGGTAGGTCTTCCCAAGAACTATTATCTACGTACTTACCTTTCCAAATCATGGTCCAAATGGAAGTTTCCTTATGGGCCCATGTCCAAAGTAAATTGGTTGCTAAAGCTAGGTTAAATGATTTCATGCACCTTGGGTCCAATCACTCCAAAGATTTAAGAGTGTATACTTTCTTCCATTCTACTCATGACCATTTAGTGTCATGTTGTAGACCACCCCATAAAAAAGGTTATTTGAGTGACATTAATTGTTTTATAATTAGATGGGGAGTAGATAAGACAAGAACAAATAGATAAGTGTCGCTTGGAGCATTGATTTGAGAAGAGTAATTCAAATAACTAAATAACAAGTGATAAACCTCAAAATGATCAATTTTGAAATCTTTTAACTTTATTTATTGTGTCATCCCAATTAATTGGTCTCCTTTTCTACAACAATTATATATTTGATTTGTTATGTTAACATTTTTTTTTTAGTTTGTCTGTGATTTGTGGGACTAACTTGTGGTCATTTGTGGGATTAACTTGTGGTCTAAGAAACTGTGATCTAAGAGACTCTAAGTCATCAAAATCACCTAGTGATTACACTCTTCTTGGGTCACATCAACACTTAGCATGGTTGGATTTTAGGTGTCTTATCCCGACTAGTCAAGTTTCAAACCTAGATTGTCTTACAAAACAAGACCACTTGAAACCAATAAGACTAACAAAATTTAACATCTATTATGTTAACATTTAAGAAACATAAAAATTACACATATTATCTAAACTTTCCCTATTATATGGTCTCACTTAATTAGCTTTTCTTTCTACAACAATCATATATTTAATGGGTTATATTAATATTGACGAAACATAAAAATTGCAAAGCATTGAATTTGAAAGCAAGTATTCAAAGTGACAGATAAATGTCATGTTTCCCTTGGTGAGAGAGATCCTTGCATATGTACGAATATACATCTCACGCAATGTAATAGAAAATATAGAAAACTATATTATTGTATTTAATGTGAAAATAAATAAGATGCAAAAATATAACGAAAAATTAAACTAGTATTCAACCATTTCAAATTAAGAAGAAATTTATATTCAAAGACTTTTTATTCTTTAAACATTTAATAAAAAACAAAAAGTTTATACGTAAAGATTTTTACACTTATAAATTTATATTTAAGGATATTGTATTTCTTTTAAACATTTGATTAAAAAAACTAAAAGTGTATATGTAAAGATTTTTATATTCAGAAATTTATATTTAAGGATTTTGTATTTCTTTTAAACATTTAATTAAAAAAACTATGCACAGAAAAATTTTAATCCCTCTATTTTTATACGAAGAAGTTTATATTTAAGGTTTTTTAATTTCTTTTAAATATTTAATTAACAAAATTATACATAAAAAAAATTAATCCCTCTAATTTTTATACGAAGAAGTTTATATTTAAAGATTTTTTATTTCTTTTAAACATTTAATTAAAAAAATAATACATAAAAACATTTTAATGCTTATAATAAAACTAAGATAAAATGAATCATGAAAACATGATATTCCTTTCAATTTTTTATTGATTTCTTTCACCTTGCACCTTTGAAAGAGGCTTGCTTTTTAGATGCTCTCTTTTAATTCCTTGCCTTCTTCTGTGTATGAGCAATGACTATGACGTTGCAGGGGCTGCCCTGGGGTTTTGTTGGTATGTTATAATTTCAATCAAGATTCTGTAAAAATACTGATATGTAAATGAAATCTGTAACCATGTCCATGGGCTTATAGCTCAGTGGTAGAGCATTTGACTGCAGATCAAGAGGTCACCGGTTCGAACCCGGTTGGGCCCTTTCCTTTTCAAAAACGTTGCTCACAAATAGTAGTAAGCAACAGGTAATAATGAGAAGCAATACCACACCATCCCAAATGTTTATGCATTCTTTCTTTCATTGCTAGATTGAATGATCATGACTGTTGGAAGATAAATTACTGTGACAAGCCACCCACTGAGAGGGGGACAAGAAACTTTTCTGAAAATGTCTCTGAAAAGTTTTTAAGGAAATCAGATAATTATTTATAGTCTGATAATAAAAGTGTTCAGTGCAGACTGCATAGCGCAGTTGATTAGCGCGTTTGACTTCGGATCAAAAGGTCGTGGGTTCGATTCCTACTGGGTCGCGTTTTCTTGCCGAATTAAACTGCCAGATTATGGCTAATCAACGCATTCTTACTATTTACTTGTTTAATGTATAACTGCCAGATTGCCCAGCCCTTGTACAAAGATAACACCCCATGTGCATGTCCGATAACACCCCATGCTCACCCTAGCTCTAATAATGTTTTCTACAAAGAAAACTTCCCTGCTACAACATGCATACCCCACCCTAAACAAGGAAAACTTCTCCATCATTTAAAAATAAATTATATAAACATGTGGATGTGCACACTTGCACATTTATGATAACACCAACATTTATGATAACACCATGTGGTGGAAAAATTATATGCTAATTTATTGACATAAGAGTTCATAAACTTAGAGGTGTAAGCACAAGAAATGCAGGATTAAAGCTCTCTAATCTATCTTATGCACAAAATGTTGGAAAGAGCTAACACTAAGGATTATAACTTGTCACTAGACTATGGGACTCTAATGTTTATCAAGTTCAACCACGAACTTTCATTACCAACAGAGAATGTTTATGTGGTTTTGCTTATATAGCTTATTAGTTCTTGAGACTTCATAGGCTTTAATCCTATAGTGATCTAAGCATAAAACCAACTTCAAATTTAAATGAAATCAAGCCAAAAGAAATTAACTCAACTAACACCACATGATTGTAGCTCAACACTGGATTGCAAGGTTTACTAGATGCTATTGGACTCTGAATCACAATCTTTCACCGTTTTAAGTGTTCATGTGATTTTTCGTGAGTAGCAAATGAATCTTCAATCTTCAGTGGCTTATTCTTGTAGCAATCCATACAAAAATTCATTAAACATGTTGCAGAAAAGTAAATGCCAGCAAACACACTTCAAAATGAAATGAATGAAAGCAAAACAGAAATTGACAAGCTCAAATGAAATCAAATGAAAATTAACACCACACGATGTAGCTTAACATTGAATCACAAGATCATATCTCCCAAGTTAGATCCCGATATTCAATGACTTATTACTATAGTGGTTAGCTAAGCTACAAGAAAACCAAATCAAAGAAAACTAAATTAAAAAGACAATTAAGGCAATCTGAAAATGACTTAGAAGCAAATGAAACCAAACTCACAGACAATTCTTCAAGTGGACACAAATGACAACAACAATAAGAATGGAATCTATAGGAAATGCATAAAAGAATAATGAAGATATGCTTAGAATCTCATCTAGTAACTAGGGTCTACCCCCCTTGGCTTCCCTAGGAGTTAGCTTAGACGAAAGAGGTTCAAGTCAAAGTGACAACGTGGACTTTGAACCTAGGCATTGTGCCTCCGATGACACACTAAGTGAGCAGGACTTAGCTCACGTTTGCAAGTGTGTATAAGGAAGACAACATCTGTAATGGATGCAGATGTTTCCAAGCACATTCATGCCTTTTATCTTTATTTTTATTGTTTTTTTTCAAGAATCTAGTTAAGGGACACTGTGCTGGTGTGTTGACCAGTGGTGACAATGTTACCCACAAGAATTTCATGGAAATAAGAAGGTTGGCTCATGATGAGACCCCCTTTCTCTTGGCTATGCCACCAAGAGCCACTACCATGTCTTGGTGACCAGTTGTTGGTAGTGTCATACCGCTACATGCCCATGGACCTAATAGGTTGGCTCGTGATGAGACCCCCTATCCTCTAACTAGGTCTTGTTTTATCATTTTTTATGGATCCCTCTGTTTCTTGTTGAGAAGCCTTTTACTTCTTTCTTGGGGATCACTGGGCGAAGTATCTCGAGGTTTTATTCTTTGGCTTCTATTGTTTTCCAGCTACTTTTACCCTTTGGGCCTTTAGCCCCTTCTTCCCACAAGGTAAGGTACAACCCTTGAATATTTGTCCAACCCAATGCCCAGACCAGTGTAATGGGATGGATGAGCGGGAGAAATATGGAAAGTGGTAAGTATGGTGGGAACAGACGATGGCTTCTCATAAATCCCCCCAGTGGCAACTCAAAACCTATGGGCACAAGCTTACTAGGGCATCTTGTCATTCCCCCAGATATGGTCAAGTGGATAGGTATAAGATCCAAGCACCTGTTAGAAACAAAAAGAATTGAATGCACATATTCAAAGGTTTCGAGGATCAGAGTGACACATACCATGATACCCAGACTCATTACCTCATGGAGCAAGATCCATTTCTGCTACAGGACCAGGCCGAGGTGATGGATGTTGTTGTTGCTGACATAATGGAGGCACTGAAGAATGAAAAGATGGGCCCTCCAGGGCCATGCTCGATTCGATCTAGATCTCGATACTCCATGTCTAGGACCTGTGGGCCTCGAGACATAATCTCCTTAGTTATCCCTAAACCGAGGGATAACACCTTATACAAATTCTGGGCTGATTTAAGAGGTCATATAGGCTTGGATAGGCTGCTAGTAAATGGGTATAGCAGTGATTATGGCAGGAATAGTGTGGTTGTTAGTGTTTCTAAGCTAGATTAGTGTTAGTGTTGGTTAGTAAGAGCTTCAAGGAAGAGAGTTTGAAAGTTTGTTTTGATCTCATTCATCCACAAGAGGATATAAATCAATGCTTTTAGGGGCTTATGGAGTCAATAACAACAATAATATCACTTGGGAAATAAATCAATGATAATACTTGTCTAAGGAAAGAGGTGGATGCAAGAGGTGTTGGCACTTCAAGGCCTCAAGCTTCGAAGTCTTTAAGATAGGTTTTGCTAGACAATAGGCACTTCTACGCCCTAGCGTACCTTCCTTCCTTAGGCTTTTTTTTGAAAATAATTAGTACTTAGAGTGAAGTTACTAGAGAGCTAGCACTTAGGGCTCTAGTAATCACTTCCAAAACAATGTATAATTGGCAAATTCAAGCTAGTATAAAAGTTATAGGGAAAAAGAAGAACTTATGTTTCTCCCCTAGGGTTTAAACAAGCAATTTCATAATCTTTGACATGAAACAAACAAATTTTACCACAAACACTCATTACATGAATAAAATGCAGATTTTCTACTTCACCAAGAATAATCAAGTCAAACCCTAGTTGAAGACCATTCCACCATGAAAAATGCCAAGATACACCACCATAAAGCTTCCCCAAGAGATGTGTACTAGTTTTTTCAGCCAATAACCCTTAAAGAGGGCGAAAATTTCAGTGCAACACTTGTGTGTGATGAGTTATGATGAAAAAATGAACTTATCTAGCCATATTTATATGGGAAATCCTGGCTAATTAATCCAAAAGTTGTGCCTTTTCATAAAATAGAGCCTACATGTCAAATTTCTCTTAAAATACAAAATTAAAACAATTTTCAAAATTAAAACCCTAAAGAGGGTGACGTCATCCTTCCTAGGGTGACATTAGGCCTCTTCCATGAGATGTTGAGGCCATCTAGCAAAACGTTGGACCTCCAAAGGCCCTCCTCCATGCCATAATTGCCAAAACTGCATCCCAACATCTCTCAATGTCAAACCCTAGCCCTGGGTGACGTCATGGGGCTACTAGGGTGACGTCTAAGGTCTCTAAAGCCAACGTCCAGGTGGGGAAGGGTGGCCCCTCATTATTTAGGCCTGCTAGGGCACCTCCAAAGGAAACATCCTCTTCCTTCACTGTGCAAACTAGTAGTCACTGTCTTGCCCCAAGCATGGGGTCTTTGCATCCATCCTTCGGCTTCACGCCCTCATGAAGGTCCAAACTGATCATCTCCTCATGAATACGTGTCCACCGGGCAAAGTCCTATAAAGACAACAAGTAGGCCCTCCAGGGGTCCATGAATCACATGTATCATAGCAAGTAAATCACATCCAATAATTAAATTACCCAAACATGTGTATCAAACCCCCCTTAACCCCAAACAAATGCTCAAAGACGTTATGTAATTTGACAAGTTAGGTTTGGAGAGGGTCTTAGAGTGTCCTATTAGGCTAATCCCTTTTAAGTTTGTGGTGTTTCCGAGGTGGATTCTAGTCCAAGTCATGAAAGTGTATGAGGTGGCATAGGGTAAATATTTGGACATGGGGTGTGTTATCCCCTAGCCTAGGGATAACTAAGGAGATCACATCTTGAGGCCCACAGGTTCTAGACATGGAGTACCGATATCCAGATGACTTGAGCATGGCCCCATATGGCCCCTCTTTTCTTCAATGTAGCCCATTCATCACCAACATCAATATCCATCCCACCAGCCTAGTCCTGAAGTAGCGGTGGCTCTTGCTCCATGAGCTAATGAGTCTGGGTATCATGGTATGTATCACTCTGATTTTTTAAGTCCTTGAATATGTTGTATTGAATCCTTCTTCATTTCATGACGTTTTCTTTGAAATTATTCTCTTTGCCTCGTTTATACTTGGAAGGGTAACACGGTGCCCTAGTAAGTTGGTTTCTCTTTAGGATGGGTTGCTA
>SNQJ01S0190581.1:18258-29430 GCA_010110895.2 Picea sitchensis | reverse complement strand
TCCTGTCGACTACCGTGTCGCACTTCCCCCTCTGCCAGCTGTACTCCACTTAACCGTGCGACGGGGCCTGTTCTCATTGGCTGTTCTCTAGCCCTATTGGGATTTGTTCCTATTGGCCATTTGCCAAACCTGTAGGGATTCCTCCCTATTGGTCGGTCGCTAGCCCTGTCGGGGTTCGGCGGTTGCAGAGTCGAACGATTTCACATTACTGTAGCGCCGAGGCATGAAATACAAATAGACACTGCATTTAATTGAACCGTGATCATGACCCGCGATCACATGGGAATGGAGAAAGAGAGAAAGAGCTAGCTTGCGCTAGGCCTCCATAGGTAATTCGGGGGTTCATATTCGGCAGAAGACCGGAAAAATTTGATTGAGGTAGTGGGTATGTGACACAAGACCAGTTTAGTCGAAGTAGAAGTGTTCGACGAACGTCCTCCATGGAATTTTAATCCTCCTTTGACTGAGTCAGATGCCCTTTTACTAGTCCAAGTAAGGGAAATTTTTAGTGAGCCTTTTTCTTTTTTCAGTCATCCTCCTACCATGTCAAGACCCAATGTGTCATATAGTGTATCTGAGCCTACAATCCCATCCCCAAGTGGGATAGTGGGAATTTTCCCTCAGAGCATCCTAGTAGTGTCCTCAATGCCACCCCTTAGCTCCATTGAACCCACATTGTCCACACCTTTTGTTTTTGGTTCCTCAATCTGGTGGATGTTAGTTTCGTTCTCATATCCATCCTTTAGTATACCTAGCATCCCTATGCCCATTCCTTTTGTATCCATGATCACTTCCTGATTATTTTCCAGTGGGGGGTCGAGCTTTGGTTTCAACATGAGAACTTGAACTCCTTCTACCTCCGCCAATCTGATGAGTGGCTCGACAACATCAAGTGTAGGTGTACCTTTTGGATGGACTGTGTCTAGTGGTTTTGGGGCTATCCCTAGCTAGTATAAGGGTATTAATTCTTCTGGAGGTATTCCTTTTCCTTGAGTTACCACAACTCTCCCTAGGGGTAAATCCCTTGGGGGGAATTTTTCACCATGGGGAGTTTTTCCTTTTGTATCAACATATAGTCCCAGGGGTTTCTTCCCTGGGACTAGATTTGGGAATATATTTCCTGGAGGGCCCACATTTAGACCTCGAAGCACCCCTTTGGAGGCCTCTTTGGTTTTGGGAGCATTCATGCTCCTCGAGGTGCCACCATCCTCGTAGGAACCCACTCTTCAAGAGCTCCCCAACCCTCTAGTAGTACCAATATAGGGGGACCACAAGGTCTATCTGGAATAATAGAGACTTCACCTCCCTCCCAATCTCCATTTGCACCATTTCCTTTTCTCGCAACGTTATATTTTCCAGATTTGTCATGATTGAAAAATGACCCTATTTCCCATGACCCATCATGGCTAACTATGTCTTCCAAATTACCCTCAGAAATTCGCAGGTTTGACAGAAATCTAGAAATCTTGGAGAGGATCCCTCCACACACCTCATGACATACCACTTATGGTGTTCATCCAACTCATTGATGGATGATAGTGTGAGGCTATGTCCTTTCCAGAGATCACTGACCAGTGTTAATGCCAAATGGTACATTGAACTAAAATGAAGCTCCTTTCGAGGCTTCAACGACCTAGAAATGGTGTTCTTAACACATTACCAATTGCCCATCTGGNTATGAAATAAGAACTGAGCTCTTGAATTCCTACGTCAAGACAATTCCATCCACATCTCTAATCATATTCATGAGTGGCATCGACAACATAGGATGATTAAAACTTAGATTCCAGATAAGCTCCTTATAGAGTGGTTCACTAAGTCCCTCCTACCACCCATTTCCAGATATGTAAATATGGTCTGGGACGCCACCGAGGAGAAAGTTATCATGCATTCCCAACACTTAGAATTGAAATCCTCGCAGTTGGGTACTCTATATGATATCATTCTTAATTCTCCTCAACCATCAATAGATCCCATGTTTTCCTTTTGTGTCAACATATATTCCCGGGGGTTTCTTCCCTGGGACTAGATTTGGGAATATTTTTCCTGGAGGACACACATTTAGACCTCGGGGCACCCCTTTAGAGGCCTCTTTGGTTTTGGGAGTAGTCATGCTCCTCAAGGTGCCACCATCCTTGTAGGAACCCACTCTTCAGGAGCTCCCCAACCCTCTAGTAGTACCAATATAGGGAGACCACAAGGTCCATCTGGAATAACAGAGACTTCACCTCCCTCCCAATCTCCATTGGAACCATTTCGTTTTCTCGCAACGTTATATTTTCCAGATTTGTCATGGTTGAAAAATGACCCTATTTCCCATGACCCATCATGGCTAATTATGTCGTACAAATAACCCTCAGACATTCCCAAGTTTGACAGAAATCTGGAAATCTTGGAGAGGACCCCTCCACACACCTCATGACATACCACTTATGGTGTTCATCCAACTCATTGATGGATGATAGTGTGAGGTTGTGTCTTTTCCATATATCCCTAACCAATGTCAATGCCAAATGATACATTGAACTAAAAGGAAACTCCTTTAGAGGCTTCAATAACCTGGAAATGGTGTTCTTAACGCATTACCAATTGCCCATCCGGTATGAGATAGGAACTGAGCTCTTGACTTCACTACGTCAAGACAATGCCACCCACATCTCTAATCATATTCATGAGTGGCGACGACAACGTAGGATGATTAAAAATCAGATTCCAGACAAGATCCTTACAAAGTGGTTCACTAAGTCCCTCCTACCATCCATTGCCAGATATGTAAATATGGTCAAGGCCACCACCAAGGAAAAAATTATCATGCATTCCAAACACTTAGAATTGAACTCCTAACAGTTGGGTACTTTATACGATATCATTCACAATGCTCCTCAGCCATCAATAAATCCCAAGAAGCCAAAGTCAAGACCCCATAAATATAAAATATAAAATTTCTTAAATCTAATTATGTAATTCGTTAAGCAATAGCCATCAATATATACCAAGAA
The DNA here is from genome assembly GCA_010110895.2 of Picea sitchensis. NCBI lineage: Eukaryota > Viridiplantae > Streptophyta > Pinopsida > Pinales > Pinaceae > Picea > Picea sitchensis. The sequence continues at coordinate 26,431 of SNQJ01S0190581.1, read as the reverse complement.
GCTAAAGTCAAGACCCCATAAATATAAAATAAAAAATTTCTTAAATCTAATTATGTAATTCGTTAAGCAATAGCATGGAAAGAAAAATGAAAAATTTCTTAAATCTAATTATCTAATATGTTAAGCAATAGCACGGAAAGAAAAATGAAAATCTAATTATCTAATTCGTTAAATTAAGCAACAACATTGAAAGAAAAATGATTCCTTTGTTGTTCGTCCAGTTTTCCTAATGGAAAACCAACAACAAACCTTTTTTTATATATATATTTTTATACTAGAATAATATAACTTTTACCTTTCCCTTACCAAAAAAAATATTCTCATAAATATTTTAATTCTTTAACCAATAGATATTAATTTCATAATTATTTTTCTACTTTGGCAAAGTCAAAATCCTAATAGAATTCACCCTTTCGACTTCCTATTTTATTTTAATGGATAACTTTATTATTTTTAAAGCATTGATCTTTTGCTTAAATTGGCATTGTTACATGGCTTCAAAACTTAATATCCAAATAGATTTATGTAGAGATGGTGTTCCATTCGGAGTAAAGATCGCCTTTCCAATAAAACAGATCGAAATCATGTTGTTTACAAAACTCAAAGGTGCTCAACATTTTACAGTGGCTTAAAGCAAGATGTTTGTCCATCTTACAAAAATATTAGATAATCTTTGTGTTGAGATGAATGTATAATGAGAAACCGATCATTTCCCATCTTTATTATTATTTGTTAGAATATAATTACTACTGTCATTTATTTTGGAGAGGCGAGTTAATTATTAATTAGGTGAAATTTTTTTTTTTTTAGTTTTCAATTTTCTATTATTAGTAGAAGTGTGTATTTTTTTTAAAGGGTTATTTTACCCCTGAAATAAAAGTTTCTTTGTTATTCAATTTTGAATCAAAGACAACTTTCCAATACATATAGGCTCTAAGCTATTACAACATATTCATTATGAGTTTTATTCATGTCATTACGGAAATTGAACCTAAGTGGGGAGGATAACAATCATTCCTCACACTTGAGAATTGGATAGCAGCCATTGCACAATCTTATACACAGAAAATAGTATTTTATTACCTACAATAACCCGAGATACGTCACACTTAAATAAGTGTTGTGAGATCCATCTTATTCCACTCTCAACATCCTCTAGCAAAATGCAATCCAATCCCTAAACTCTAGTATGTAGCATTAATTAGGCATTATCTCTAACACCCCTCGTTAATGCCTACATTACAAAACTTCACAAATTACATAACAAAAAAGGTTACAACACTTTTAACTTTCATCTGTATGGCCTTCATTAGCTCCTACACCCACTCTGATGCCTCAGGACTGCGCTCTTTCTCTTCCTCTTCTTCGAGCTTACCATTCCACTCATTTAAAGCGTAAATACTTCAGACCATCATTCATGAACTTGCACAATAGATAATATTGACAAACTCGGCTAACCGAAGCTTCCATGAGAAAATATGTCAAGTAATGAATCATCCTATGGACATACCTCCATCTGTCAGATATTTTTCTTTCGTCTATCCATCAGTTTGTAGAAAGGCGGTCTAGGTACGAAATGTCTTCAAAAATCATTTATACAAGGTGACTTCCAATCATAAGAACATTTTTTCTTGAAACCGAGGCTGACAGCTTATATCAAGAGACAAGAGTCCTTATTTTACTTACTTTTACATAAAGATGTAAACATATAAAAAACTTTAAGCACACCACACACATGATCTGAATCTATCATCTTGGTTTTTCTTTCTGCACAAAACACTCATATATATATAAGGCAATCTATAACTCTCTATGGTGGCTCTTCCTTCTTCTCATTGCACGGATCATAGAATGCACATTGATCCATGGACAAAACATTCTTCATCGCCTCGTCTAGAAATGAAGATTCCCACAGATTTCTTCAATTGGTGGTTTTCTTAGTTTATGTGCATATTTCATGCAATTCAAGCATATCGTAAAGCCAAAAATCCTCTTGACAATGCATTTCTTGATGGAATTGATCCATATCTGAATCATAATAGTACTTAATAATACCATGTAAACTTGAATAGATTGCAGGGTTTCATGACAATTCACTTCAACGGATCTGTTACAATCTCTCCTTTGATTCTCTGTTGTTATGCAGAGACAACCTGTAACAGCAGAGAGGCAAAATTGCAGTAATATTTGGACAACACCATAAATATTTGCCTACTATTTGTTTCCTTCAATCGTCAAAGCATCCCATAAAAGGTAACTAACTAACTTGGAATATGTGGGAATGAAACACCTCGCTAGGGATATCTCAATCTGTTGTATACATGGTGCTCAGATGTAGGTTAACCCCAAAATCATGGCCTTAATTCAACTATTTTGCAGAACTAATAAGTCTCAACAAGTCTCAACAGTGGCCAGATGCAGCAAGCATATTATAATTCATATGTTCTTCATACACAACTGAATTAAAAGTACCTTGTAATGTTCCTGACTTGGCTAGTCTAGGAAAAGCCGCTAATGTGTGTGTAGGATCAAAGGTTTACAGCATATAAATGATCATACAAACAATAAACGAGACAAAGGACTGCAAAGTTTGTATTATGATATCTCTGTGGATTACAAAATGGTCGAATGCAGTTGAATAAACTAACAATACTCGACTAGATCAACATACAAAGGATCTTAGCCGGAATACAAATAAGCAACTGCGGTCAAGAATAAAATAACAACACTTGGCTAGATCAAAAGACAAAAGGATCTTAGCTGGAATACAAATTGTTAGCATCGGAAGTCACCCCTGGATTGCTTGCAGGAGAAGAGCCCGACACCCATCAGTGTAATGTCCCGATTTGTTTAATGGGGTGATCAAATGGAGATTAACTCAATGACGTGGTTCCAACTCTGAAACTAGGCTAGGCATGCACGGGAAAGTGAGGTCTTAGATAACTCTAGACAGTGAGTTGTAGTAAGGGAGAGTAGGGGGAAGACTTGTATCAGAGAGATGCAAAGGCCTGTTATGAACATCAGGTTCTTAGCAGACTATGGAAGAAAACATCTAAACGCAATATCCTTTTACGCTCAAATGCAGAAAACCAAAGAGAACAATAATGCCACAATAAATCCTTTATCATAACATGAATGCCACAATTCATGCGAATCAGTCGGTCACGAATTCTCTTAGTGTAAGATGAAAACTTAGATGGGAAGAGAGAGACTGTCTGTGATTAAACAAGAAATCTTACATGCAGATGCATAACCAGAGCTAAGATATCTATTAAAACTTTACAATCGGGAGCTGCGCTCTACCATCCATCCTTTACAAAATACAAAGACTGAGCTTATATGCTCAGAGAAAATTCACCTAACAGAGGCGTGCCCAGTCGCCCAAGGCTTGATGTCTTTTCAGTCAAAATCATACTGATATTCTTGGTTGGGCACCATCTTAACTGCGCATGGCTCCCGCAGGGGGAGTAGCTGAGTCAGTAAATGCCGCGTTAGCGTGTGCAGGCCTTCTTCGGCTAGTCGAGGACTCGACATGGGTTTTCTGAAAGAAAGGGTACACAGGACCCTCTCGAGCGGACCGCTTACCAGACACTCCATACTTCACACTTAATGAATGAAGAGAGGTTTCAACCACCCCTTATTTTCTTCATTTACTCCAAGCGAAGACCAGGATCGAAGTTGGGTCCGATGGCAATTGGAGGTCGTGACGGGCCTCTCTGTGGCTGAAAACCGACACCATTGGCCCCTTTCGCACAACTTTTATTCTTTCCTCAGTGACCACGAGCTATGACCCGGTGCTTACTTTCAAATGCACTTTTGTCGTTCGCGAATAGGAAGGGGATGATCCCTACCTCTTGAACTCACGATGAGAGAAACGCCGAGGCGACTTAATCCGGAGCCACGTATCCCTCTAGATTTGACGGTCCTTAAATTCACCCGGAACTGTTGTGGGCCCCAGGTCCTGGACATTCCCGTCACTTCGCGCGTCGGGGATATGAGGGAGCTGCTTCTTGAGCTTCAAAATCACGATGGGTGAGAAGGCGGGGAGCCTAATCACGCGCCAGGTGTCCTCTTTAGATGGACGACTGAGACTGCTCCTCGATGATGTGGGCTCGTTTTTGGGTGATTTTCATTTCGTGATTCGCGAGTCGGAGACCCTTGGTTCCTCTTCTTCAACTCCCGCTTCCCGAGATGGCGATATGGGCAGGGCCCCTCTTTGGTTAGCGCTCTCCACCTGTAACCGTTGGCTAGGGACCAAGTACTCACGCCTCTTGCTACTCGTAACCTCGCGAGTAGGAGTATCATAATTTGGCATTCTCCCCTCGCAAAGTCCCGAGACACGATGGTTAGCGACGGTTGACCTCCTCCGGACACTTTTTCCATAACTCGGAATCTCGTGCAACCAAAGGGATATGGTCTGCCTTTTTAACTCACGAACCCCGAGCTCGCTAAACAACACTGCGCTTGAACTGCTAGCGATCAACGACTCTTATAACATCGTGAATTCCTCCCGAGGGATTCTGACCGTCAACTTCTTTAAAACCTTTAGTGCTATACTTGATGCAACCCAGTTAATTTGCAATTACCCATCAATTGTTGTTCTTCTCTGTCGCTAAATCCTTTCCACTGAAGACTGAATTTCCCGCTCGCTTGATTTTAAGTCCGAAAAGGACTTCCTTTATGCGCTGCGCTTGGGTGCTCCTCGGGTAACCTGCAGACCTGTGTATCCCGATACCAAAGACAAGAAATGTTTCTAGCATTAGGCTCCATGGGGGATAGATTCGTCCCTGTGATGCTCTAAGAACTCCTTTTGTAGTTCCAGTCGCCTTTCTGTTGGGCTATGGAGTCATTATTAGGCCGCAAAAATAAAAATGAAAATGAACTAAGAAACAAAAAGGGAAATATTTACAAACAAAAGAGACATCTGAGACTCAAACAAAACATTTTTTAAGAAAATGCCCATTTACTGGGCTGTGGAAAACTTCTTCACCTTCCAAATCTCGTAACTTGTAAGTGTTATTTGAGAAAACTTCAGAGATTTTGAAAGGCCCGATCCACAGGGCCTCAAATTTTTCGTGCTTGCCCTTGTCTTGCTTAGGAGCATCCCATTTCATCACCAGGTCTCCTAACTAGAATCGCTCCTTCTTGGCCTTCTTATTGAAAACCTGCTTGATCCTTTACTGCTGATCCTGAATTTTGTCCACTACCTGCTCTCTGGCCTGCTGGACTTCCACCAGTTGATGAATTCTTCTGATCATGTCGTTGGGCTCTTCTTGATAATCCTGGAAGAATTTCGCTACGGGAATGGCCAGCTGAGAAGGGAAGATAGCTTCTTCTCCGTAAACCAACTGGAAAGGAGAGAGGCCTATAGATCTCTTTGTAGTCACCCGATCGACCCATAGAGCGAATTTCAGCTTCGAGTTCCAAGCCCTTTTGTTGTCTTCCAACAGTCTTTTGATGATCCTTATTAGACTTTTGTTGGAGGACTCTGCTAAACCATTTCCCTGTGGGTAATATGGGGTGGAGTGAATCAGTTTGATCCCGAACTGCTCACAGAACTTGGCTAATGGCTCAGACCCGAAAGCGGTTGCGTTATCAGTGACAATATTACTTGGGCAGTCGAACCTTGTGATGAGGTCCTCCAGGAACCCAATGATTACCTTATGGGAAGTGCTCCTGGTAGGGATAGCTTCTATCCACTTAGTAAAGAAGTCTGTGGCCGTCAGGATCCATTTGTGCTGCCCACTGGAAGCAGGGTGGATTTCTCCAATAAAATCCAGGCCCCATTGCTGGAAAGGTCCCAAAAAAACCACAGGGTGCAAAGGCAGAGACTTGAGCTGTTATTTTCCTGAAAATATTTGGCATGTGATACAGGTTCTAACTCCTCTATGGACATCAACGAACAAGGTGGGCCAGTAGTACCTGGCTCTGAGAATTTTGTGGGCTGTAGTCTTCCAGGAATAGTGCCCTCCACATAAGCCACTGTGAAATTCGACCATGATCCTGTCAACTTCTTGTGGATCCATTCATTTTAAAAGCACCCCCAGGGGGTATTTCCAGTATAAAATTTGATCAATAAGGCAGTACTTGACTGCCCTGAGCTTGAGAGCTCTTACTTTGTTTCTTTGCAGGCCATCTAGGGGCTGCAATTCCTGCAGAAAATATATGACGTCCTTATACCAAGGACACCGAGCCAATGGGGGCTCCCTTTGACGGTCTGTTTCAGGCAGCTGACTCTGTTGAATTCCTAAGTATTTGTTCATGAAATTTACCCCCAAAGCCTGGCAATTGGCTTCATCCAACAACTTGGATAAATCTTGACCTTTGATCAATTTGGTAGGCCTTATTTTCAGGTCAAACTCCAGGATCTTGGCTATCCATTTACTCCTCTTCCCATCAATGTCGGGTTGTACAAGGATGTCCTTCACAGAGGCTGAAGGAACGTATGCGATCACCTTTGAGTGCAGGACATAGACCCTGAAAGATTTGAGAGCTTTCACTAAGGCATAGGCCTGTTTCTCCATGATTTCATATCTGACCTCTGCATCTCTTAACACCTTGCTGAAGAAGGCAATGGGCTGCTCTCGCCCCTCCTCATTCCTCTGCAACAGGACCGCCGCTACTGTATCAAAAGAAGCGAAGGATAAAATTAGGAAATCCTTGAAATAGTCAGGACTGATCAACACAGGTGCTTCAGTCAATGCTCTTTTTATTTGGACAAAAGATTCCCTGGGTTCAGCAGCCCATTTCACTTCATTTCCCTTCTTGAGCATGGTTGTGATGTGTTTCACCAGCTCCGCAAAATTTGAGACGAATCTCCTGAGGAAATTAATCTTCCCCAAAAAGGCTTGAACTTCCTTCTTCGACCTGGGCAGCGACAAGGTCCGAATTGCCTCAACTCTACTAGGATCAATCCTCACTCCTTCTGCTGATACTATATGGCCTAGTAGCTTTCCCTCCTCCATAGCAAACAAAGATTTCTTGGGGTTCAGGGATAGGCCGAATCTTCGACATTTTGAGAAGACTTTCCTTAGGTGACTGCAGTGCTCTTTGTCAGACCGCGAGAATACTGTGATGTCATCTAGATAGATCACCACGAACCGATCCTTTTCTCTGATGAAGGCTATGTCCATGGCTCACTAAAACGTCGCTCCTGCATTCATCAGTCCGAATGGCATTTTGGCATACATGAATGTCCCCCAAGGAGTGGTGAAGGTTGTCTTTTCTCTGTCTTCGGGCATGATCGATATCTGATTATAGCCAGAGAAACCATCATTCATGGAGATCCTGGATGCTCCGGTTACCCTCTGCAAGATGTATTCCATATTGGGTAGGGGGTAATTGTCTTTCTTTGAGCTCCTGTTCAGGTTCCTGAAATCAACACAGAATCTGATTTCCCCACTTTTCTTCCTTACCGGGACCAAATTGGCCACCTAATCAGAATATCTCAAGGGGACAATGATTTGGGCATCCAGCAGCTTCTTCACTTCTTTCTCCATAACAGGCAACAACATGGGATTTATCTGTCTTAGCTTCTGCCTGAACGGCTTAGCTCCTTCCTTTAATGGGATCTTGTGTTCAATGACAGATGTGCCATACGTCTTAAGGTCTTCGTAAATCCATGCGAACACATCAGCAAATTCTTTCAGCAACTCAGCATATTCGACCCTCTGTTCTGTGGTCAAACTACTTGACAGCTTGACAAACTTAGGTTCCTTCGATGTGCCGATGTTGCACTCGGTTGTATCAGCGTCTTCATCTGAAGCCCTACCCTTCACTGCCACATCATTCCCATCGAACAATCTCTCTAATTGAATAAGTCCCCTCAAAATGTGATTACTCGGCAGCTGAATAATTTGGTGGTTAGCAATTTTGTCTAGAAACGCCCCGGGGTGAGAGTTATCTTCTGTATTAGGATCCTGATCAATGTGCAATGCAGAAAACTCATCAATAGATTGGAGAAACTTCTCGATTTCCAGATCATCCTCGAATACCTTCCAATGCTTGACATTGTCTGGTACAGAGGGCCTATATTTTATCTCAACATCATATTTGACCATAGGCGGTTGAGGGACCTTGAACTGGCTAGCTGAAACAGCTAAAGAATCGACCACAACATTATCCTCCCTTGGAATAAAAGAGATGTTGAAGGCTGAGAAGAAATTGTCAATTA
>SNQJ01S0190581.1:0-10270 GCA_010110895.2 Picea sitchensis | reverse complement strand
CACTGCTAGTGTCAACAATGGAATCCCCAACAACACATTCCTCAAAATATAAGGCACTGAACTGCCCATTGTCCCATGTGCTACTGAGTCCTCCTGCATGCCACTGCACGCCATCACCAACTGCAGCCCCTATCTGAATCACACCATATCCTGTATGGGAAACTGGATCCTCCTATGCACTCACCCTAATAATATCATATGTGAATGGATCCCATACAGATGTGTCCAGACACGTGCTATGGTCATTCCAACAAATAAGGAGTGCATCCTCATCACTGTAGATTGATCCTGGGAGTGAGTGTCCCAACAAGCTGTTTCTCTCCATAACCTGGTCCATCAATGGAATATCCAAGAGTGGTGATTCACTCTCCTCATACTGATAGGTATGCGTAAGGTCAACTATCTCCAAGCCATACCTCTCCTCCTGGGTCTACAGATCCATATGTTCCTTGTGTACAATCCCCACACAAGGCTCCTCTACCATATCAGGAATTCCACTGATATCCTCATGTGTCGTAGCTAGCATAGGTGACTGAGAAGATGAAAAATGTGGTTCACTCATCATAGGAAGCTCATCATTCTCCATACATGACTTCCTGGAAGCCATGTCTACACCCACCGATAGGTCATCCAACCTCCTAAGCTCATCATGTTTAAGTGCCAACACATATGAATCCTCACAAGTGTCACCACTATGCTGAAGTGTTGAATCCTCAACATTACCTGATGGGGAAGATGAAGGGTATGCAATGTAATCCTGTCCCTCCAACTGTCCCTCAGATGTGCAAGACTCACTACCCTTATCAAATTGCTCTAAATAGGCATCTATCGTTGCATTCACATGCATCTCTTCATCCTCATTGTCATAGTGCACCTCAACAATGTGCACCTTCCCTTTACCCCTGCATCGATGATTTGTCTTCCAAGGAACTTTGCAACTGTAGCAACGCTCCCTGCATCTAATGGGTGTAGGCTCCATCTGTGCTCCTGTCGATCCACTCGTTGGTAATGATGTATCTACATCCTTATCTGATTTTCCCCTTAGGCTGGCAGGAAAACCAGCTCTGATACCACTGTAATGTTCCTGACTTGGCTAGTCTAGGAAACACCACTAATGTGTGTGTAGGATCAAAGGTTTACAGCATATAAATGATCATACAAATAATAAACGTGACAAAGGACTGCAAATTTTGTATTATGATATCTCTGTGGATTACAAAATGGTTGAATGCAGCTGAATAAACTGACAATACTCGACTAGATCAACAAACAAAGGATCTTAGCCGGAATACAAATAAGCAACTGCAGCTGAATAAAATAACAACACTCAGCTAGATCAAAAGACAAAAGGATCTTAGCCAGAATACAAATAAGCAACTAAAAGATAATACCTAGAATATGGGAGCACTGCAGAATCAATGAAGAATGATGGAAGACCTGGATGATCTTCCTGGTGACTAGGGTGTGTCTTTCAACACCGAAATCAGCCAACTGGTGTCTTCCTCCTGGAATACACTAAACTATATCTCCTGAGATGTGCCTCTTCTCCTCAATGACAAGTCATAGTCTTCATAATCATGAATTAGGTCGCTGACCCTTCCTTTATAGCTTTCCAAAACCCTAAATCCCTACTGAAACCCTAATTCACTGTTGACTTCTTCCCTCCAAGTGACTTTTACTTTATTTTATTATTCCTTGATTAAATCACTTAATTAATTAATTAATTAACCATTTTACCTCTAAAAAGTGATTTATCCATCCTTATGGCTTCTCCAGCCACTAAAAGTCACTTCTCACCATCTTATCCTATAGTGCTCTTCTTCCCGATTCTGATGAGCTATCACACTAAGAGGTTTCTCCAAGTAATATGCTCATTATGACCTTCTTAGTGAATTTAATTAAGATATGACCCATAATAACTCAAAATTATGGAAATCGTTGGAATGCAACGAAATCAAAGCCAAGTTGTGTGGACTGGATCCTGATGATGAACAATGCAAGTCGAGCCCAAATAAACCCCTCAGTATCTCCCAAAATCTCTGTCACCCCTATCTGGCTACTTTGGGTTGGCATAACACACTGAAATGTTGTAATGTTATAATGTCCCAAAATGGGGACATTACATACCTAAATGAAAATATACATTGAAATCATCAAGAACTGTGACATCTTAAACAAGAAAGCATCGAAAACAACCCTTTCTTCATGCACAGATAAAATATATATCACTGGAAAACATATATTGACAGTATTGAATCTTCCAAGACAACAAAAAATGCCATGAATTTAAAGACAACTTTTCAGTGAATCTTCACAAATCAGACGTAGCACTTGAATTCTTCACTATGGATTTCCTTCCCTCGCAATTTCTCTTTGAACGATGGCATCTCTCTAAAATAGATTTTGTTTTCTTGTTGCAATGATATCAAGAGTATTGAACATATAGAGGAATTGATCCTAACAATGTTGTTCTCCCAAGGAACCAATGACTTACTTCAACAACGACTCTTCTCAAAAACTTCATGACGTCTACTTCAGGTGATGGCAACCATCACAGCTGATTTATACTTCACAAACCATCACTCAACAATTACTGCTCCTCATCTCTAATACCAAATTGAGAATTGGATAGCAGCCATTGCACACTCTTATACAAAGAAAATAGTATTGTATTACCTACAATAACCTAAGATACATCACACTTAAATAAGTTTTGTGAGATCCAACTTATTCCACTCTTGGAGGGAGAGGTTGAGAGAATCTTTCAACATCCTCCAGCAAACCCAATCCAATCCCTAAACTCTAGTATGTAGCATTAATTAGGCATTATCTCTAACACTCACAACCATCCAAGCTACACCCAATTAACAAAAGTGTGTATTTAACTCTCTTGAGAAGCAAAGAATAAATAAAGAATTTAGAGAAGCTAGTGTTTAGTTTTGTGTTTTTTTAGTTTTGTGTTTTTTTGCTTGAGTTCATACATTTGTAGCTGTGTTTGATTCTCTCCTTCCTCCTTCACAGTGGTCTTAGAGATAGAAAGGAGATCGAGAGCTAAAAAGGAGAGTCCAAATCACAGTAACAGTAACACTTGACACAAAGCCACATATAGTATAAAATTGAGTGGAGTTTCCATTAGACAATGGATCACTGAAAATCGGGGTTCGAGAGTTTCAAATCCCCCATGTTCGCTGGAGAACCCAGGGCTCAAGGAATAGAAGTCATTTTCCTTTTCATCTGTTTTCACCTTTTTTTGTGGCCGCAACCAAAAGAACAATTGTGTGTTGTTTCACTAATTACAAGAACCCACAATCATTCCTTCAAATTTACCTCTCCCATGGTAAATTTGGTATGGTAATTATTTTTTTGAAGATATATTTGTGTTATTCTTAAGGTTATCAGCAGACATTAGGTATACACATATTTGTGAGGGTTTTTATTTAGATTTCCATTGAAATCCAAATTTATATGGAAGAAGTAGGGAGTGTTTCTTAAATATGCATAGTATACAAAATAGAGTGTTTTTCTTAAAAATATGCATAGTATACGTCGTAAATAGAGTTTAAAAAAGAATAAAAAAATGTTTGAAATCTTGTAGTTCATGGCTATATATAACGAGTTGATAACATAGCTAAGAAAGCCTTGAGCAATGATTAAAGATAACAAGAAGAAGGATGCAAAAACACTCTATCTCATCCAAAACAAATTGGATAAAAGTATATTTCCTAAGTTCTCGACAACAAGATTCTCAAAGATAGTGTGGGACATCTTAGAGACCAACTATTAAGGCATTATCAAGTTAAAAAAAGTGAAGTTGAAAACATTACGAATGAATTTTGAGAATCTAAAGATGAAATCATGGTCACACCATTACATGACCCAAGTTATGAACACAATAAATCAGTTAATGATGGATGGTGAAGAGATTCCAAATCAAAGAGTGGTACAGAATATTCTTAGAACCTTTCCTAATAAGTTTGATGCAGTTGTTATAGTCATTGAAGATTCTAAGGACTTGACACGACTATCAATGGATGATTTGTTGGGATCCTTGTTATCCCGTGAATCTAGGATGAACAAGTATGATGATTCTTTGGAAAATGAATTCAGATCTTAGGTTTTGATATCAAGAGGCAAAGGAGGATCAAAGTCAAGAAGCACAGGTGGAAACAACGGATCCAACTACAAAGAGATAGTTCAAAGCTAGAAAGGAGTCTGGATCAAAATATTCATAGATTTAGGGGGAGCAACAATAGAATCTCTCAGCCAAATCAAAGGTATGACAAATCCAAAGTTAAATGTATTTATTGTAAGAAGTTGGGTCATTATGCACATTGTTATACTTTTATTTTTCACCATAGGTTGTGAAAGTATGTTATTAGATGTTATGAGGCTAGAATTACATAATTGAGTGAAATTATCATAATAATTTCACAAGGAAATAATTATTTTGTCACAATTTCATAATTGAGAATAAACTATTCATTGAAAAGAAAGTTCATAGTGAGTTGGAAAAAGTTCATAACTGAGCATGGAACTTGAGAAAAAATCTCATAATAGAGAAAAAGTTCATAATAGTTTGGCAAAAGTTGATAATTAAACATGAAACTTGTACATGACTTGTAATTTTTTAATTCACATGTCATCAAGCCTATCTATGAGTTGTAATTGCTTAGTTCACGTGTTATGAAGATATCCATGATTTTTATCCACCTATCTATGACTTGTATCCACCTAATTCACATGTTATGAAGCCTATCTCCAATCTCCTCTAAAATACTATAAGAAGAGGCCAAATGATGGAGATACAAAGAAGAGTTTTGAAGGTGGTTATGCTGTCAAAATGGAGACAAAATATCAAGAGGCTAAGGAAGAGCATGGAGAGCCTGGAACTACGAGGAAAGCATCAAAATTCAAGGTATCAGTTTGATGTAATAATCTTGCATTCATTAATGGATCATTGGTTTTCTTCCATAATATTTGTGTTTAATGCATGAGTAATCTAGATCTAATCTTACAAGCAATAGATCTAGATAGATATAATAGATTTGAATTTCCTAACACTAGAAGAATAGTAGATCGATAGTTGTTTGTCTTCTTGTGTGCGGGAAGAAGATCGTAGGAGTTGGAGTTGGATCTCGAGAACTACATCAATAGGATACATGAGGACAGCCATCGTTTGAAAGGTATGTTCAACACCTTTCTTGGTTAAAAGGAAATAAATCTAATTAGACATAAGGAAAACCATTAGAAGTTTAGACCCCTCTTCTATCTAGAATCAAGGGTAGATTCTAGAGAGATATTGTTGTTCATTTAGTGAGATCCATGAGAGACTTTTTCCATTAACATATTGGTGATCATATTGTTTTCTTCTTTGTCTCTCTTAAAGAGTTTTTCCTCTAAAAGAGTGTCGCGAGCTTTAGATATAATTCTGTAACTTTCTATACAAAATCTAAAGGAATTAGTTATAGATATGGATTCCTTCAAAAAAAAATTTAGTCAATCAAAAAAAAAACTTGAAAAGTTTTTTGTAAACTCAATGCTTCTATTTCGATAAGGATTTTAGATCCAAACCCCTATAAGGCATTGAAAAGTTCTCTCTGAACTCATTGATAAATTGTCGTAAGACATGGAAAAGGAAAATTGAATATTCATACTACACATGTAGAAAATTTAAACAATAAATATACTTACAAAATAATTTACCTAATACACAACCAACCAAAATGAAAATGGAAACTAACCTCATCTATCAATTGTAGTGGGATAAGTCTACATGTAAACCGTTGAGAGACCAAATTGTTGTTGGCACATAAATTCAAGCTAATTGGGTGATGGTATGTAAATTCAAGTTGGTTGGCTAAAGTACTGCTTTTGTAGGTAATTTGTGGGAAAAATCCATTCCATGGCTTCAAGTCAGATTATCAGTCCGTGCATTAGATTAAGGATCTGTATCACCAGTCTTGACGTTCTATAAGAAAACAGTGGGTATATAGTACACAAAAATGAAGATGGAAATTATAAAAAATATTTAAATTTTGAGTAAAAATAATTTAAAAAAAATAGAAGTAAACATAATAACATGTTTAGATTATATATATATATAGAGAGAGAGAGAGAGAGAGAGAGAGAGAGAGAGAGAGAGAGAATTAAAATGTAAGGAGAAAATGTGATGTGATAAAGAGTTAGAAAGAAAAAAATAAGCATTCTTAAGATAAGAACAAATTTTCACGAGCTCCATAGTGAAACTGGGCCTCGGTCAATTCCTAAAACTCCATGGGATGAAAGAGTGTGTCACCGTTATGACACTAAGAAGGTTGAAGATGAAAAACACTTTCTCTTAGATTGTCTAGCCTATACCCATATTAGATCTCATTTTCAAAATATTTGTCACACTACCAACCTTCCTAACCTCTTAACTCAACAAAAATATGGTGATCTTGGAAAGCTTCTCTTAATGCTTTTCGAGCACATAAACAAAATTCTAAAAAATCTAAAGTTAATCACTTACCCTCTTAAGGCCAGTTAAACCAATTCAGTCTTAGTAGATGTTAATCATCATCATCATTTATAATTTATTCTAAAATATATAAAATATATATGTATTTTAATTGTTTACTATCAAATTAAAAAAATAACAAATTAAATATGTATAATTCACTTTAAAGTATTTTGAAAAATACAAAAAAATTAATATTTTAATTATTCACTATAAAATAGAAAATGCAAATTTAAATTCTTTTAACTTACCTTAAAAAACAAATTTTTTTTTTTTTACAAAGGACATCTTCTAAACAAAAGAAATCCAACTCCCTTGATTATTGCAATGAGAATGACCCGACAACATCATGCGAGTTGAAGCCTTTCTCCATAACTCCGTACATTATCTATTGCAGAAATTTTCTTTGGTAGTCCATATAGTGTTGCCTTCCATTTATGAAAGCTTCTCTTTGTTAATTATGCCGAAGACATATTTACTGATAGGTTTTGTAGAAAACCTGTCAGTTGACAGGTTTTCCAAAACCACCCTTTTGATCAAAACCACTTGGAAATAATGGAGTAAGCGCCAGTTGTAAGCGTCAGTTGTAAGCACTAGTTATAAGATTCAGTTGTGAGAGTTAGTTGTAGGCGTGTTAAGAGTCAGTTCTTAGTTAAGAGTCTAGTTGTCTTTGGTTTGCATGTAACCAACTCGGTAGAATCTTTTCCTATATAAAGATGTAATCCGTCTTCATTGAATAATACAGAAGTGAGCATAGCCTCACCGTGTTGTTTGTTTCTCATATTTTATCTTGGTATCAGAGCCATGGGGAGAGGGCGTGGATAACGTGCAGAAACATTTTTGGAGGGAGAGCTTTTCTAAATCCGCGAGCTTACAAGGAGGGGCGTTCCTCCATTGGTTGAAATCGCGTAGAAGAGTCTGCTTTGCGTGAGTTTTGAAGTGTGAAGGCACTTGCATGAGCCCATTTGCAAAATAATTCACGTGAGCTTGTGGCTGTATATCATTTCGAGGAGGAGCATGGAGTTTGAAGGTAAAACCGTGAAGGTTATATTCTTTTTTCATGCGTGGAGGTTTTGATAAACGTGAGGTTTGTTGTTGAGTTTTGGAGCATCCTCAGATCCCTCGTGCATACTCAGCCATTTGAATGTGCGTCCGTTTAGTGGAAGAAAAACGTGAGTGGGTTTGAAGCGGCCAGTGGACACCAAATCGTGAAGGTCGCGTGGATTTGGTGTGAGCATGGAAACGTAAAGTATTTTTTGTTTGAAGCCTTGTAAAACAAGAGGATCTCCTCCATTCACGATTTATTTATTCACGTAAGATTTTTTTTTTAAGGGATTAATGAATGGCACACTTCCTTAGTAGAGATATGAAAGGATAAAAGATATATATATTTTAGAATGGTGAATTTTTTATTATTTAAAGTGGATATATTTTATATAAAAAGGTGAAGAGGGAGTTATAAGTTTATGCATGTGTATTTCAAGTGGATGCATGTGAAATTTATATATTATTTTTATATATAAAGTGGTGTTAAGGATTTTTGTTTTTAAAGTTTTCTCTTAAGAAAGCTGAGATTCAATATTGAGACGGATTGGTGGTATCCGAAGGTAGAGCGACAGAAAGTTGCATATTCTTGGTGATTCACTTACAGAGACTAAATTGTAGTGATGGCGAATCCGCTTGCGGATACATACCTCAACTAAGCCAACAAGTTAGATGGCTCGAATTTCATTAACTGGAAATTCAAGATGCAGACGCTTATGGAAGGCTATGGTGTCTGGAACATTGCGGCTGCAAATGCGACAGCAGCATAGATCCAAGATTAGGAGAAGTGTGAAACCTGATGCGGCTGTAAATGCGACAGAAGCATAGATCCAAGATTAGGAGAAGTGTGAAAATAAGGCAAAGGTATTGTTGCGCATGTCTGTTAAAGATAACATAATTCCACATATTAGAGAAGCTACAACTTCTGCTACAACATGGACAACACTTAAAGCATTGTATGAAACTAGCAACACAAATCGCATTTTGTTACTGAAAACTAAATTGCTAGGCATTAAGATGGATGGAAATGAATCTGTTAGTTCATTTTTGGGTCATATTAAAGAGGTGAAAGACAAGCTAGTAAATATAGGGGAAACTGTTTCCAACACTGATCTGGTCACTATTACCTTAAATGGTATGCTAGAAGATTATCATATGTTCATAACAGGTCTCGCAGCAAGGGAGAAACCTTCTACATTTGAAGAACTAACAGGAATTTTGCTGCAAAAGGAAGAGAGGCGCAGGAATCTGAAGCCTCAGAGTAAAGATTTGGCATTGTGGTCAAATAATAGATCTACGAGAGGGAGATCAGGAGTAAGAGGCAGAGGAGGCAGTTCATGGCAGAGAGGCAGTTCATCGCAGAGAAGACAATCTCCAAATCAAGGTATGCAATCTAACATAAATGAGTCAAAGAGTTGTTTTTATTGTGGTCGACCTGGACATATGGTTAAAGAGTGTCATAAGAAGAAAAGTGATGAGGCTAGGAATAAACCTAGAACAGATTCAGGTCATTATGCAGAAAAATCTTCAAATCAAGATCTCAGATTATTTATTGCTAGTGATGATATTGATGAATCCCCGAATTTTGACTCATGGGATCTTAGGTTGTTTGTGTCTAACGCTGCTTTATCTACTGAAACAGATGATTATGATGCCTGGTCTGTGGATTCTGGATCATCAGTACATATGACTTGTAATAAAAATTGGTATGCTAATTTTAAAGAAACACATAATGGTGCTAGCATATATCTTGGAGATGACCGCGCTCATCAGATAAAGGGATATGGAGACATTCCTATGAAATTGTCGAATGGTACTGTTCGTCACATTCACAATGTGGTGTATGTGCCAGGAATAAAGAAAAAATTGATCTCAGCGTCCACCATTACAGATCAGAACTTGAAGGTTGAATTCTTCAAGAATTATTGCATAGTGAAGGATCTGATGGGCCACTTCCAAACTGTTGCAAAAGGAGTCGAAGCGGAAGGTCTATACAAACTTGATGTTACCAGCAAAGCACATCATGCACTGACTTCTGCAACTATGCCAACAGAGATTCTTTGGCATCAAAGGTATGGACACATCAATCATCCTAATTTATTGTTATTACAGAAAAAGAATATGGTTGAAGGACTTCCCATGTTAAAGAATGAGAAGGTTGCTTGTGATGGATGTGCATTAGGAAAGATGCACAGAGATGAATTCCCCTCTAATCCTGATAAGAAAAAGAGAGATGTGTTAGATCTTGTGCATACTGATGTTTGTGGGCCTATGCAGACTAGGTCTTTAGGAGGTTCATTTTACTTTTTGTTATTTATTGATGATTGCACGAGATACACATGGGTTTACTTCCTTAGACGAAAAGTGATGTTTTCGAGTACTTTAAGGAATTCCGAACCATGGTGGAAAAGCAGACAGAAAAATCCATCAAAATCCTCCGTTCAGATCAAGGGGGAGAGTATAAATCAGGGGACTTCAACAAATATTGCAAAGATAATGGAATAGTATAGCAATTTACAATACTTCACACTCCACAACAAAATGGAGTCCCTGAAAGGGAAAACAGAACTATGGTAGAGTGTGCACGCAGTATGATGAAAGGTAAGAATCTCTCAAGTGCATTTTGGGCTGAAGCCATAAATACTGCAATTTATTTAAAGAATAGAAGTCCAACAAGGTGTCTTGATAATGTTACTCCTTTCGAAGCCTTGAATGGTTCCAAACCTGCAG
>SNQJ01S0190579.1:8579-26663 GCA_010110895.2 Picea sitchensis | reverse complement strand
AAAGTAATGTAAAGTATTATGCAAAACGGATTAAGCATAAAGTAATGAGAAAGGACGTTGTATACCTTGGAATGATTAGGTGAAATGATAGTATAAGTCGAAATGCAGGTGATGAAGGGTAAAATAATATCAAAAAGTATGGGAAAAAAGAGTACAATATGTGGTCCTAACATCTATCAATGATAAGTTCATGTACGATTAAACACAAACTAGAAAGAAACAGTCCAAGTGTGTCATATTAATGAGAACAGTGACAGAAGTAGCTTACAACTGTAGATGTGAATGCGGCAGCTTTGTCAAGTCCCCTTTGTCCAACCCTTGCTCAAAAGATCCACAAACTGGATGATAGCAACTTCACTGATTACTCTCCTCCAGTTCACCATGTGTTTCCTATGAGATCATGGGTTTCATGCTTGTAATTCTTCCCCCTTTCCACCATGATAGAGCCTTCTTATATAGGTTAAAAGAGGCTTAACCTCTTGAGGTATCATTAGGGTAGGTTGAGGAATTCCCTCCTTAGACCAGGGATCCTCTGATTGAACCATGAATTCGAATGCAACTGCTTTCCAAACTTGAAAGCTCCTCCCCTTATTCTCACCAACAAACCAACTATTGCCCAGATTAGACAACGCTCCCTCAAAAGGGGCATCAGGGTGCTATAGCGCTCCCTAAGAGGCTCAAGGGGAGTGCCAGCTCTCTAAATATGGGTAGCACTCCTTTAGAGGGGCAGTTTGGTTCTATAACACTCCCTAAGACCTTATAGGGGAGTACCAGTGCTCCTAAGGCTGATGTAGGGGAGTGCTCTCCTTCAAAACCCTAGTTTAAGAGCTCCTTTCAGGTGGCAAGAGATTCTTGACTTAAGTTAACCATCCTTCTTCCGCCAAATCAGGTGTCTGAGGTATTCTAAGTGTCTCCTTGGTGTCGTCATCATGGCAGTATGCTTTGTTTGAAATTTTATACACTTGTGAACAACATGCGACACTTGCGACAGTTGCGAAGAACATGTGATGCTTACGACAATTGAGAGGAACATGCGACACTTATCAAATCGAGTAATATTGATGTGTAACAGCCACATGCTCTTGTGTGACAATCATTCAATACAAGTTCTGCCTCTTTGTGAGTGAGACAACGGAGGATAATGAAATCCACTCCTCGACGATATAAAGTATCATCAAGGATAAGATAATTATGTGCTTGATGACATATTCGTCGACGCTCATCGCGAGAAGTAGAAGATGGGAACTTCAAATTCTGAAGATACACAAGTATATCTCCATACCATGGGTTCGAATATGAAATGAGGAAAATATCCCCATTGATCAGTGACTCTTCAGGAAAATTATTACCACTCTCGACCGAAATTTTCGATTTTAGTTTAGCAAAGACAAAGGACTTTTTATATTTCTTCGAAACAAAATCCAAGACAAATTCTTGTAGGATGACTATCCATTGGCTTATTTTCTCATCGATAACCCATCGTGTTAACACATATTGAAAAGGGTTCATGGCAGCTACGACAGTGGTCTTGCGAAGTAATATGTAATGATAGAACCATTGGAAAACATGAACAACTGCCAAAGAAAGTTTCTCAACATGTGTGTAGTTGAGTTCCAGTCCTACCAAGCCTCAGATAAGATAGTGGATAAAATGCTCTTTGAGTGCGTCATCCTCTTGGACCAACACCATGCCAATAGTAGACTCTACAACAGCCAAATACAACAAGAAATCCTTGCCATAATCTAGAGGACTTAGTAGAGGGGTAGACGTCAGAGCACGTTTCAACACTTCGAAAGAGCGTTGAGACGCTTTACCCCAACAAAATGGGACCCATTTCTTCAAGAGATGCATAAAACCCTTAGTAATGTCAACATAGTTGGAAACAAAATGCCGAAGAAAGTCGGCTTTCTCCTATAGAATTTGAATCTAGGGGATTGTGTGTGAGGGAGGCAATTGAACTATTTCCTCAAACTTCAGATGATCAACCATGATCCTTTTAGTTGACACGATAAAACCTAACAAGTGTCCTGATGTCATGCAAAAACTACACTTATTTGGATTTAGGCGAATCTGATAGTAGCGACACATCTCAAAGATAAGTTGCAAATGGGCAAGATGATCAGATTTGTTACGAGAATGTGATGCCATATGTTCAAGATACACCTTGACTATGTGTTTGAGGTCATGGAAGGAAAACAACATGGCATGTCGAAAAGAGGCTCCAACATTCTTAAGGCCAAAAGACATTTTTTCTATATGTGAATGTACCCCGAGGAAAACTAAATGTCATTTTATGTTTGTCCTATTATAGCACAAAATGTAGGTTGGGAAAATCTTGACCCAACCACGAAACAAGTGCTACAACTTGGTAATCCTACACCCAATGTCACCTCGATGTAGGTATCACACTTCAAGGGTGACTAGGTCACTCTAGGGAGGCGATCCCGGTGACCCTAGGGGGATTTAGATGGAGGTAGAAGGAAATGGAAGTGAATATCCTATAGGTCAATTGTAAGTGGAATAAAAGGTATGGAAATATTCCTTTCAATTCAAGTAATTATGGTCCCATAGGTATAGTACTTCTATGGATGATTGTACCTTCCTGAGACACAAGAAAAGGCATTTTGCAATATTATTTAGTTGGATCAGAAAGTTAAGCTTGTTGTCCCTAATTTGCAACGGTAAATAAAAATATTTATCAGCAAATAAAATGTTTATCAGTAAATAAGTGCTAGATGTCAAGTAGAAAATACAAGATAAAGACTAGCTAAACTCAAGATGAAAATCCAATATTCTAGCACAAAATATAAGGCTATTGTAAATACTTGTATGCAACAAATTATATCAGCCTTATGGCTGTAACATTCAATGTATTAAAGTAAGAAAATAAGCCACTGAAATCCCCTCAAAATTTTCCAAAAAGTGTGCTAGGTGAAGGAGAGTAAGTATGCAAACTTTGAGCAAAATCTAATGGTTGACAAGAGAGTTATTAAAGCAAGTAATTTGGGGTTTTTGCAGTCCTAATGGATGAAGATGTAATTCTATAATAGTAGAGATAAGTATTGGGAGAGAGGGAAATCCCTAGTATGGTAAGATTCCTCTCAATTAGGAAAACCAACTTCAAGCAAGAAACCTTTCAAAAGACCAAAAAATGCATTTCCGAAGGAAATGATTTTATATATCCAATGCAAAAACTTATGACCAGTGCCTTTACTATTGGGTTAATGGAGTCAAATAAAAAAGAGATTAGAGAAGCTATCTCCTTGGGGGTGTAAGCCCTTTTACTTCCCAAGTTAAGTTTATCTAGGCCAGGGTTTAAGCTAAGAGGGTGTATGCCCTTATACTTCCCACCTAGATCCTAGCATAACAACACATGACTTGAATAAAATGATAGCAAGAGAGTAAAAACCATACCAAGATCAAGAGAAATTCTAAGACAAATCCACCACAAGAGCTAGAAAAGCATCATCCAAGGCTAGCGCTAGAATTCCATCAACCATTCACCAATGAGTAACCATAAACAAGTGCACAAGAGATGAAAATAGCCAAGGGGGGCGAAAATTTTAGACCAAGTCCTCTCACAAGAGGGAGAGTTATGTTTAAAATGAGATCTTATGATCTCTATTTATACTAAATGTAGATACAATAAATTTTCTACAAAATAAGGAGTAAACAACAATATTAGGGGTCAAAAACTCTAATCTTTCCCCCTTAACAAAGTAATATTAAATGTTTCACTTAAAATTTCGCTCTTTGCACAAATTAAACCCTAATTTAGGAGGATGTCACCCCTTTAGGGAACATTTTTCCACTTAGAGGAAATCGTTGGTGTTGGAGAAGCATGGATGGACCTCCAAAGGCCATGTGTCAAGAATCTAGGGACTCATATCATGGTGAATACCCTTCTCCTCCTAACACATCCATGTGTCAAAGAGTGGCACCTCACCACCATGCCCTATCCCCCAAGATCATGACGTCAAGCTCAAAAGTGGAACATTTTTCCCCTCCTCGACAAATCGTTTGGCAAGTAGGGGGTGGGATAGGTTGTCCAAGTCATCATAAAAGTCATATCTCTCTCATCTAGCATGAAGGCCCCTAGCATCCAACCTGTGGCATAGTATCCTCATGGAAGCCCAAGCTAGGCTTGTTCTCCCAAAACTGTCCACCAACCAAGTCCTTCAAACAAAAATGAAAACGCCCTCCAAGGATATCAAGTCATAACATCATGATAAGTGAATCCAACCAATAAATAATCCATCTAAGCATGTGCATCAAATATCACTATATCAAACAATTAACAACTCAAAGACACTATGTGAATTGTCAAGCTTAAATATGGGAGGGTTGACAAGGTGTCATATTGGGTAGGTCTTGTCCTAGGTCAAGGAGAGCTTCCAAGAGATCCCTCTCTAAGCCATGTAAAGTGGGTGAAGTGGTAGGGGTCAAGACTCAATGGGCATAGGGCTCATGACATACAAGGGGTCATAATGTCTCATTCATGGGTTCCTTTATAGAGGGTGTGTGGTACCTTCATCGGCAAAGCACTTTTTCGAAGCCCATCAATTTCCTTTTATCTTTCTTTCTTTATATTTTATTTCATAATAATATAAGGAGAGATTGAAGGTCACTTCCCTAGTGTGGTGACCAGGTGATGGCAATGTCACCCACAAATACCTAATCGAAATGAGAAGGTTGGCTAGTGATGAGACCCCCTTTCTCTCAACCATGCAACTGAGAGCCATTACCTTGGTTTGGTGACCAGATGATGACAATGTCATACCACTATATATCCATGGACGTGATAGGTTGGCTCATGATGAGACCTCTTATCCTACAACTAACCTTTCAAGCATTTTTTATTATATTGTGGGTCCCCTTTATTCAAAGATAAGTGTTTCATTTATTTCTTGGGTGATCCTCGGGTGAAGCATCTGGAAGGTTTATTTAAGGATTTTATATTTTACCCAACACCAACCCCTCTGGGACTTTAGCCCCTTCTTCCCATAGAATGAGGGAGAACCCGCTCTTGGTTCAATATACCTTAAAATCCCAAGAGATAAGGAAATGGAGGGGAATAATGATGTAAATTAGTAAGTATTGTCGAGAATTGTATGATGGCTCATTAAGGGAGTTCCCAGTAGAAAAACCATCCCCATTGAAAACCACTTACTAGGGCACAATGTCAACCACCAAGGTGAAGTAGGGAAAAAGGCATAATGTCCAAGAACATATCATGAAATCTAGAGAAATCTAAGATATAACATAATCAAATGTTTTGAATATTCAAATGATGCTCACCATAACACTGACTTGTACCTCATGGAGCAAGGCCCACTGCCTTCCGAAAGCCAACTAGTGTGGTGGATGCCATCTACAAACCTGTGATGATCGAGGGTGGTGAGTGGGTTTACATATATACAAAGGGTATTGTTTGTCAATTATTCTCTCGATACTCCATATATGCAACCTGGGGGCCTCGAGGCATCATCTCCTTAGTTATCCACAAAATGGGGATAACATCTGGCTCCTACTTGGGGACATGTACTCGCCATAGAGTGTATGAGAACCACAACATCTCCTCGTAGACCTTTTCTTGCAAGGAAACATAAACCTGTCAAGTGTAGGATGGCCTACTCATCCTTTTTCTCATATGATCATAATCCAAACCAACTAAGATAGAAAAAGAAATTTTTGACATTTTTTCAAAAAATTCTAAACTAAGCATGGAATCAATATGCAAGTAAAGAAAAATGAAAATGAAATGCATCTAAATTAGTATGATAAATAAATATGAAAAATGCAGGGAATCAAAATGACTTACCTACTTAGTTGGGGCATGGGCCCTGAAGAAGTCATGTGACCTGGATGTGAGGTTGGAGAAGATACCCTTCCATTGGTAGTGGCATATTTCTGATCTGGATTATGTTTAGAACGAGATGAAAGCAGAGAAATTACAATGAAATACTCTTGAAACTTGCAAGAAACGGAGAAATACGACAATACTTGATTTCTATTAATGAAAGAATTGTAAAGAGACTGTAAAAATATAGAGTGCAAGACTTGCTAGAATGGTGGCAGCTTTATCTCTATGAAGAGATGTGACGGCTATGCTCATTCACCAGAAGATGATTACAATGAGGATTTGAAGGCCTTTTTATGTTAAACAGGAATGCCAAAACCCTAGAAATAAAAAAAAAAAACCAATCTTAGGAGATGAAACACTAAAATTCATGTGGACCCCGTTTGGGTAAGTTAGTACATTAACTTCTCGGGGTCGTAACTCTTGCATATGATCTTCGTTTTAGGCACATGAGAGCCCATTGGAAAGGTATTCTCGAGAAATACACATTACACCATAAAACTCTAACTCTGTCTATAGTTTGACTATGACGAGCCAAAATAACATTGTTTATGGCCCCAAAATGGCCCTAGAAGTACAACAAGATGTGTTGACATGAAAACATACAAAATAATCCAATTGGATTAGGTGGGAGGCCACCAGTATCCACCTGGAATATGTTTAGAGCTCTAGACCCCCCTGGAAGTGTAGAACCCACAATTACAAACAAGTACAAAAGAATGTGATGAACTAAAAACTGGAAAAAGGAGCCAATTGGAATAGGTGGGTGGCCACCAATATCCATCTAGATCAATTTTTCCTGTCTAATGTTGTTAGATAGTAATTTTCTTTGTCATACCTCTTCTTGATGATGTAAGGGCCAAGCCATGAATTGTTGTATTTTGGTCAAATATGGGTTTGCCCTTTCTTTTGTCCCACATGAGAACGAGACTTCCTTCATTGAAATCAATGCAAGGTGTATTCTCATTGTATGAAGGCTCTGTGTGGTCTGTCTCTTTGATGATTCCATCATGTTTCTCATCTTATTATTGCATAACATGGATAGATCCTAGATCCTTGTTGTGGTATCTTGTAGTTTTGTTTTCATCTACCCATGGGAGAAACATCTCTATGGAATCTTCTTGTATGAAGGGTAACTCATATGGATCATACTCAATAACTTGTGGAGGAATATCATAGTAGTGTTCACAGACATAGTTAGGCCCCCTTAGATCCATCACATGTGTATCTTTCTTTTACCTATTGTCTAAGAATTCATACATTCCATCGACCGTGGGAATATATGCATGTGTAAGATCCATGCTAAGGAAACCTCCAAGGGATTATGACCAGGTCAACAAGAGAATTCCCCAAGAATCTGGAACATCAATCACCAATATGTCCATGAGGAAGCTAATATGTGGAAAATATATCAAAAACACCTCAACATCTTCACACACTCCCAAGACATTTACCCTTCTTGAATCAATGCCACAAATGTTTACATAAGGTTGGGTTGTCTTCAAACCAAGTTCTTTCATTACCTTCAATGATATGACATTTGTTGAGGCCCCTCAATCAAGCATGTAGTTGTTCAAGAAGAGAGCATTCACGCCTAGTGAAAGATAGAAAGGAGGGTTCTTGTCTCTTGGTTGATCGAGATACAAAGTGTTTAACATGATGGGAGGATCCTCTTCCTTGATTGGAACCTGTCATATCCTCAAAAATTTCCTCTTTACAGAAGGGATCTTACACATCTATGTCACTGGGACCATCGTAATTAGTTTTCCAAACATGTTTGGAACATCTATATTCAACTAAATGTCATCTATAGGACATGGCTTAGGAAGAAACTCACATACCGGTGGTGGAGGTGGTGGAGCCACCTTATCTGCTAGTGGAAGAGGAGTATCAATATGTAATGGAGGGGCTGGAGATTTTTTTCTTCTGTAGGTTAGAATTTCACTCCTCCTTAATTGCTTCTTCTTATCATTTTTTAGTTTATTTAAGGCCCATATTCTCCCCTCTCTTTCTCCTATTCTTATGGCTTCATTGATCTGTTTGTGAGTAACCTGTTCATCGTTGAGATTGCAAATCATGAAGTTTATATCATCAGGGTAATCTTTGTCTTGTGAGGGGAATTCATCTTCCCTGTGGGTTTCTTGGCATGGGAGACACCATGCTTCTATATTAATTGTTCCAACATGTTTCAAAGTATCCAGGGCCTTTGCCTCTTATTTAGGTCTTGGTTTCCAACCAATGCCATCTCTCTATTGTTTGGAAAACTAAGGTCTGGGAGAAAATTGATTTATTTCCACTGTAGTCATACGATTCATAAGATGATCCTTCACTTGGACAAACTGAGTATTCATCTAGTCTATCTTCTGAGTCAGGAGAGCAATTGTATCTGGAAAATTTGTTGGAAAACTCCATCCTTGATTGTGTCTTGCTACGAGGGTAGTGAAAAGGTTCTATTCTTGAATCAAGGAGATTCTTTTCAATGTTGATACTGAATTATTTACCCTCTGCCAATGATGTGGGATTTTTATATTTAAGAATGTATCAGAACTTCCCTTCAAAGGAATTCATGTAAAGGAGATGAACTAATGATGTTGTAGGATGATGATCTATTGGAATTTGATTGTACAACCTACCAAATCTTGAAATAAATTCATTTATCATTTTCCTTTTTCTTTATTTGATTTAACTAAGTCCCAATTGTCCCATCATCTTATTTTCTTGACCATATACTTTTAAATAAGGTGTAAAAGGCATCATAGGTCATGCTATGATTATCAGGGAGTCCTCTAAAAAAATCAAGAGATTCTTTGGTCAATGATGAAGAGAACAATCTCATGGCATAAAATATCACTATATAAAACAATTAACAACTCAAAGACATTATGAAACTTGTCAATCTTAAATATGGGAGGGTTGACGAGGTGTCCTATTGGGTAGGTCTTGCCCTAGGTCAAGGAGATATTCCAAGATATCCCTCTCTAAGCCATGTAAAGTGGATGAAGTGGTAGGGGTCAAGACTCAATGGGCATATGGATCATGACATACAAGGGGTTTTAGTATCTCATTCCTGGGTGCCATTGTAGAGGGTGTGTGGTACCTTCATCCGCAATGCACTTTTTTCAAGCCCGTCAATTTAATTTTATCTTTATTTCTTTATATTTTCTTTCATAATAGCATAAGGAGAGATTGAAGGTCACTTCCCTAACAAGGTGACCAGGTGATGGAAATGTCACCCACAAAGACCTAATGAAAATTAGAAGGATGACTCGTGATGAGACCCCCTTTCTCTTATCCATGACCAGATGATGAAAATTTCATACTACTAGATATCCATGAACATGATAGGTTGGCTCATGATGAGACCTTCTATCCTTCAACTAACCTTTATATCATTTTTTATTATATTGTGGGTCCCCTTTATTCAAAGATAAGTGTTTCATTTATTTCTTGGGTGATCCCTGGGTGAAGCATATGGAAGGTTTATTTAAGGATTTTATCTTTTACCCAACACCAACCCCTCTGGCCTTTAGCCCCTTCTTCCCATAGAATGAGGGACAACCCCTTCTTGGGTCAATATACCCTAAAATCCAAAGAAATATGGAAATGGAGGGGAATAATGATGGAAAGTGGTAAGTATGGTCGAGAATGGTACGATCACTCATTAAGGGATTTCCCAGTAGAAAACACATCTCCAAGGAAAACCACTTACTAGGGCACAATGTCAACCACCAAGGTGAAGCATGGAAAAATGCATAATGTCCAAGCACATACCATGAAATCTAGAGAAATATAAGATACAACATAATCAAATGAATTGAATATTGAAATAATTCTCACCATAATATTGAATTGTACCTCATGGAGAAAGGCCCACTTCCTTCTGGAAGCTCGCTGATGTGGTGGATGCCATCTGCAAACCTGTGACCATATGTGGTGGTGAGTGGGTTTCCATCTGTGCAAAGGGTACTATTAGTCATATAGTCTCTCGACACTCCATATCTGCAACCTGAGGGCCTCAAGACATCATTTCCTTAGTTATCCACAAAATGGGGATAATAGGTCCTCCGGCTTGATCTGAATCTGGTTGTACGCGAAAAAACCATCCATAAAAGAAAAGACCTCACAACCCGCACATTCATCAACAGTCTGGTCAATGAATGAGGTTGAAAAATTATCTTTCAAGAAAGCTTTGTCCATATCATGAAAATACATACACACATGGATCCTACCTTACTTTTTGTTGACTATAACAGGGTTCGCCACCCATTCTGTCAATTGCATTGGATGGATGAAACCATCCTTGATGAGTTTCTCTACCTCAACGTTGATCATCGCAGCCTTACAAGGATTGACTGGGATAAGATTATGTCGAATAGGCTTAACATTGGGGTAAGTTTTGATATCATGTTCAATGATACGTGGGTCAATTTCTAGAATTGCCTCATAAGACTGGGAAAAGACATCGCGAAACTCTTTAAATAATTCAGTGTTGATCTGACTCTCTTTGGGGGAACAATCTGCTCCGATGAAGATGTTTTCCATGACACCAGGGGTTCTATAGATGTCGATAGAAATCGTTTCATCTATACTTTCCATGTTTCCCTTGTCATAGATTCATTCTATGGACATAGGGTTAACAATACAAGGAGCATCTCCATTCATGGTCGTAATGAACTCTCTTGCCTTTATTCTCTTCATCTTGAGTAAGAAATAAGATCTATGGTGAAGATCATCCGAAGGTATGTCTGGCCCAGTCATTGCCTCCAAAATCACCTCGTCAGAGGGAAACACTAAGTATAAAGGATCGTAAGTGGTGAGAGAGTCTTGAGCCCAAATAGGCTCGAGAACAAGATCTAGCTCCTATGGGGGAGATGAATCAGGGTTAGTTGAGGCTTGCTGGACAATACTGTACACAACCTTAGTAACGGATAAGGGAATAGCCATTCTAGTGTGCCCTACTCTTTCCCTCGAAGCCTATGTGGAAGGTAAAATCCACAGGTTGTTAAAGTAAATTTCTCTAAAAGATGCGACTTGAAATATCGCAACCTTCGGCTGGTTGAAGACAACTGAAATAAAATTGACATCATTAGCATGCGGGATATAATCAAAATTCCCCATTAAATATGGAAGCAATCCAACACCTAATTTGACGGTACCTGGCAATGGGTTGTCAATCATCATGACCGTGGATGCCCCCGATGAAGGGTCGGGACAAGAGATGGATAATTGATTAATGGTTAGGAACCCACCTTCGTGAGGAAAGCCTAAGACCCGAAAAATGATGGATGAAACCGATGTTATAGCGTAGGTCCAAATCCACCCTAACAAAATATTTTATTCGAGAGCCGCATCGACTACTTCTACTTTGACACACACAATTTTTCCCTCCAAATGCACGGGCAATGAGGGAATTATTCCATGTGGTCTAAAAGATAGACCGTCAAACGTAGTTAACAATGTGGGTGATAGAGACAAATCAAGTTGGACAATGGCCTTTCACCATACCAACAACATCACGCAAGTCGAGGCTCCCTCATCAACTACCATACGGAAAATGTTCCGTGTCAACAATTTTGTGGCATACACCACTACTATCTAAAAAGCGACATGGTGAGGAAGATGAGGCTTATAATTTGTAGGGTAAAAAAAAATCATTCCCAATTTAGTAGTCTCGACCGCTCCCAAGGCAGACAAAATTGCTTTCCTCTGTGAGGGGAAACTATAGAGGACTTCCAGAGAAAAAATTGAACAAGGAGTTTGTGCCAGATCCTCGATGATAGAGTAATTCTGAGTAGCCCTTGTGTTAGGGTTGTGAGAATTCTTTTTAAACACACCCTTAGGGATGCAAGTCATATTTTCTCCCATAGTCTTCTCAATTAGAATAGGAGGAAGTGGGTTAGAGGATTCTTTTCCCTTCTCAACAGATTCATGCATTCTGTAATTATGATCCCTAGTCTACAAATGAGCTTTGGACTTCATCATATAAACAGTTTTGGCTCTATTGTTAGTATTAGGAATTGGGGCTCCCTGATTTCCCCAAGCGCATTCGTGGATGAGGAAGATTGAGCCAAATTTTTCCCTTGTGGAAAAGGGTTGGTTAACATGGTAGGCTATTGTTGTGCTAATAGCTTTTGGGCTTCCTCAAGTTGAGAGAATTGGTGAGTCAAGTGGTCATCCGTACAAAGCTTACATAGAAACTTCACCTTCCCCTTTTATTTTCTTCCCTCGCTAACATTATTCATAGCCTTCTTATCCCCCTTCCCCTTCTTGTTTTTATATTTCCTCTTTCCCTCAGTTTGATGGTTACCCTTGGGATTTATATATTACACATTTTGTACATTCGACGTTTTGGTTATGGGGGTAGCTGAGCTAGGATTTTGCCTGGCAACAATATGTTGAATCGATAACTATTGTAACTGATTAGCCAATTGATATTTGGGATTGCTCTGTGCTGAGCATACTATGCCATCGACGTAAGGCCTATACTTATGTTTGGTATTTTCAAATATCGATTGTGGTGCGTCGGGTAGGATCTCATACAACATACCAAATTGAGAGTAAATCAACTCCATTTTTTGGGATCTCATGATATCCTCTTCTTCGAAAAAAACCTCGAACGTCACGACATATTTGGATACACAAGGCACTAAGAAATTTAAGAACCACTCAAGAAAAAATGTGGGAGGAACCTTAACTTTGATCAAACTCTTTCGTCGAAGCCATTCTCAGATGTGATCTGAGATATGGACAGATTTTGTTTTCTCGAAGTTGACTATCAACTCGGTGTCAACATCGTATATTACTGGTAACTGGAAATGGTTTAAGAATACCATAATCAGATAGTTAGAGTAAGTGTACTTTGATCTATCAATCTTGATATACCATTTCGTGACACCCCCTATAAGTGTGTGTTGAAACAAAGGTAATTGAACAAAATTATCCTTTAATGAGTTGGATAAGAACGATAAATGAAATTTCGTAACATGATCACCTGGATCCTCGCTAGGATTTTCTTTGAACTTAGGGATGTCTAAGGGAAAATTAGTCGGCATGGGGGGGCAACGTGAATCATGACAAATCAGTTCATTCAATAGTATCGACACATTTGGAAAATGCAGAGTTTTTAGGAAAGGAAGTATAGGCTGTGGTGGATTCAAATGAAAAGAGGGGCCTAGATTTTGGTAGGCACCAGGTTGCCAGGAAAATTTTGGCTATTGGCCAGGTTTTTGGTAGAAACCATGTCGACCTTGTTTAGTAAAAGGAGTTTGAATTTGATTCTGCATCACCGACTGATTTCTGTAGTTGGATGGCATGCCTTGTGTAAGGATTGCTCCTTGCATAGTATTCCAAGGACCTTAGTTGGGGATGCCCCTTTCCGACCCTCCTAGCATAGGTATTGAACCCTGCCTGGGGTTCCACTGAGTGTGGGAGAGGTTGCCCCTAATCGGAATCCCTTGCGAAGGAAATGAGCCTTGCCAAGGATTTCCAAGACTTTGTGAAGAGTAAACTCCCATCATTTCTACTTACAAAGGAATGAAACCTTGCATAAGGTTTGGTTGACCAAAACTGAGGTTTCCCTTACCGAGAAAGCAGACGATGAGAAAGCGTTATTTCCAAAAGAACCGACCAAATAAAAAGGCATAGACCCTACTAGATTCATGTAGGACTGGGGTCCATGACTCACCCCACTAAACAAACTATAGTTGGTGTTAAGCCTAATTAGTTGATGGAAAGGACATCCTAGTGAAGGGGACGAAGGAGGGATATCACCCCCACCATAAGGGATAGAGTTAAACGGGGAAGTGGTGCTCATGGTAGATCCTTGTAAGGGAGAAATAGAGCTCCATACCCCCATACCAACAGTATGTAGAGTAGAGTAGGTTAGGATCGAACTAGAGTCAAAACTCGGAATCCCATATGAAAAGGGAGCGCTCGACACGTTCTGAACAGAGGGAACAATGGTCAGAGTCATTGAAGGGATTGTGCCACTGCCCAAAGTAGTGGGTGTCTAGAAAGTTGTAGTCCTAATAGGTGGAGGTGGGGGAGGAGGCATGCCAACGCCTCCTGCACCAGCTGAGATGGGAGTATGAGGGATCCCAGAATAAGTAGCACTGGTTTCTTCCATCACTACTCATCTAACAAATTAACGTTTAGGTGAAGTCACTGTTAGCACTAGGAGCCACCTTCTGATTGCAAGGAAGGTAAGCCCAGCACCCACCAAATGATATGTGAAAGTATGAGTGTTTTTTGAAAGGTCGAATGGAAAAACTCGAAATGATAATATCCTCACTCAGAAATAGGGCTAACATGTAACATGAAATAAGGTATTGACTAATTTCAACTAGTAGTTTGGGAGTAAATGTGGATATAAAGAAGACTTAAATGAGAGGAATGTAAGAGCTACTACAAACATCAGGTTCACAAAAGCCCAAAGGAAGAAATTTTCTTAAAACAAGATCTTCTTGAAATTAGAAACTAAGGAGCTAAATAAACACCATGACAATAAAATGATCAAACATACATCATATCATTACCACATTCATCCATATCAAGCATTCAAATATGAACATTTAGCATTAGAAGTAAATAGTTTGAAATAGGAGTTGATTTCTATTAGTCAAAAAGTCTTAAGTCCAGTACGTACTAGATCACAGTCACTTTTAAAAAATATTACAGTTTCTTGGGAGCCTTGCTCTACCATCCGAACCTCTTAAATAAATTTATCTATCTATTTATAAAAATAAAGGGAGGCAACAAATGGTGGTAAGGGTATAATGCTCCCCCGACCATCAACCCCAATGGTCGGACAAATGTTACTGTGCGGAACACATCATTCTCATACTTAATTAATAACATGCATTTAAATCAAATTAAACACAATTAACTCAGAGTAAGCACAAGATTACTGCTAACATAAATAATCCCTGGCATTAACAATAATTCATATGCACAACATAATACATGATACATATAAGCATCACAAGCATGCAAAACATAATATTAAGCATAAGCTGATACTTATCTTTGAAACCGTGGTAATTCCACCAACTACGTGCAGGCCTTCCACGGATCTCCCAACCTTAGACCACACTGCTCATCACTCTCGGCAGTAGGTCACCCCCGAGCTGGGACTAAGCTCCACCAAAGACAAGGAATCCTAGTATAGGATGAGGTTATAGGGAAAAATACACAGAATAACTGGAAGGATTCTTCCCAGAATGCCTTCTTATTCCCACTACTAACAGACTCTCATTCCCCACATCTTTGTTCCTCTCGGGAGTATACACCTTCACAAGAACAGTCCATCGATGCTTTACCTCCCTCTCTGGGCCTCGACAATAGGCTGGATCATGAATTCTCAGAGCTCTGAAGCTGGTGCTGGACTCTCTCTAGGGGAAAACCACTTCCCAGTAGACTCTCTCACCTAGAGGGAGTTACTCACAGGTCTGACAACCTGCTTCTTCTACCACGGGCTTGACAACCCGCTTCTTCAACCAGTTTCAGCCCAATTTCCTCAAGGTGAGGATAACAACAACAACAACTAGTCAATTCCACTCAGGAAAAATAGAAGGTAGCAACCCAAAGACAGTTTGGGTACAGACTCGACTCTGCAAGAGAGAATAGGTTGGGCTCACAACGTACATAGGTGACATGACTAAATCCACGGGTTTGTCACTGGTTTCAGGGGGCATGACTAGGAATTAACGCAGAGGTCGAACACAGACTCAAATGGTTTAGACGACTGATACCTCGGCTTCCTAGGAAAAAATTACAGTTTCTGGTTTCCAAGCTATGTGAGGGTATGCAGAGGTTGAATACAAGGGCCACGAGATTCACGATTCAGACAATCGACGGTCGAATGGAGGAGGAACCCCCAACACAACTCACTTCTCTAGTTTTAACTGCATGCGCTTGGGTCGACACATGTCACCCATGATGCTGCATGCACTCCATCAGCATGTGTTCCTCCCCAAGAACTTAGGACAAAACAAATATTTCACATGGATTTTGGAATAATATCAAAATATTATTCCCAAGGACTTAAGCCCCTAGGCTCAACACTTAGCCTCTCTTCCCAACCTTCCATCCCCCAATCCCTTACCCACTCTGTGGAAGCTTATTCCCCCATCACTCATTCATCGTGGTTGTTCTGTACACAACAGTGTTTATATTTTTATTAATGTTCTGCATGATTACATATACAAAAGCAGGCTCCCGACCTTAACACTTAGGCTCTTCGGCCTAATAACACATAAGCCCACCAGCTTATAAAAAATTGGTTCACCAGCCTATAAAACATAATTACAATTCATAATGAAATATTTATACTTCATAGACATGATTTAAAATAGGGCTCGGCCTTAGGGGAATTACAATCCCCTCCCCTTATTTTTGCACGGTCCTTAGTGCAACTTTACACTGCATCTGCAAGATTTTCAAAATTTTCAAAAAGATGTGGGTACTCTACCAGCATAACATCTTCATGCTCCCATGTTACATCCTCAGGACCATACCAGGTCCATTGGACCTTTACAATCCCTATAGCTCGATTTCGGAGCTGTTTGTTTTTCCTGTCCAATATGCGCACAAGATGCACTTGCAGGACACCTTCTTGTTCCACCTGAATCACATTCCAATCGATAACATGATTAGCATATGGTATATATTTATTAAGAAATGAAACATGAAACACATTATGTATAGTCATTGATGCAAGTAATGCAAGGATATATGCAACTGGCCCAATCATTTCCAGGATTTCAAATGGCCCACAAAATCTGGCTACCAACTTGGCGCAACTTCTCAGCTTCAGGGAACTCCTGTTAGCTTTCACTTTCAGGAAAACATGATCACCCACCTTGAACTCTCTGTGGGTTCTGTTCTTCTCAGCATAACTTTTCTTCCTGTCCTGAGAAGCTTTCAAATTTTGCTTAATTTTTATCATTTGGTCCTCCATCTTCTTGAGCAACTCTGACCCAACTACTTCTCTATCAGCTGGATTATCCTAGCTCACTGGAATACTGCACTTTCTTCCATAAAGTTCTTCAAATGGGCTCATATTCAACGATGCATGATACCCATTGTTGTAGGCAAATTCTACCAAGTCCAGGTAGTCTTCCCATCTTGATGGTTTGTCCATCACATACATTCTCAGTATGTCTTCTATTACTCTGTTCACCCTCTCTGTCTATCCATCAGACTCGGGATGATAAGCTGTAATAAAGTTCAGATTCATTCCGAATCCTTTGAACAATCCTTTCCATAAATTCGAAGTGAATTTCGGGTCTCTGTCAGACACAATTGTTTTAGGAATTCTGTGCAATCGTGCCACTTCCTTTAGGAAAATATAAGCAACATATGCTTCATTGTGAGTAGTTTTCAGTGGAATAAAATGGGCAGCTTTTGTAAGCTTTTTCACCACCACCATGATTGAATCATGCAACTTGGTTGTTCTAGGAAATCCTGTAATAAAATCCATTGTCACCACTTCCCACTTCCACTCAGGAATGGGTAAAGGTTGCAACAACCCTGTTGGGTGCCTATGCTGAACTTTAACTTTTTGGCACTCCATACAACTGTTGATGTAGTCAACGATCTCTCTCTTCATACCTGGCCAAAAGTAATGGATCTTGACTGTGGCTACTATTTTTTTATATCTAGGGTGCCCTGCATAAGGCACATTATGCATCTCCTGCACAATCATCTGTTTCAAGCACTGGACATTGGGTACAAAAATTATGTTCTTATACAACAATATTCCATCTGTTTCCAATTTATAAATTTCCATCTTTTGTGGCCTTTTACCCTACTATAGTGTTAAGAACCAAATATTGAATACAAAAGCACCACAAGAGATATAGAAGAACAATATGAAAAATCTCCTTTATTACCATCAAACCCTTGAGGTAGGACAACACCATACAATGGATTCTATTATGGAGGGGATCATCTCCTGTTCACTCACCTCTTCAAGTGGGCATCCTCCTATTGAGCTATCACTCCAAATACAATACTTCTCTTCATATATCATTACATTGTTTGAACCCCTTTATATAGTGCTACCATCACCTAAGAACATTGTAGAGGAGAAATCTTCTAGAAGTAGAACCTTCTAAGAAGTCCTCTTACATTTATTATATCTAATTACCCATTTATTATATCTAACTACCATAGTGGGCCTTATTTAATAATATAGTGGACCTAGTCCACCTTACATTGAATGA